>BLXT01005385.1:34829-46533 GCA_019648995.1 Plakobranchus ocellatus
GTATCACCGGTACTTCTATAAGAAAGTAACAATTACAACCATCGTAATTAAAGCTTTCTTTTGCCTGATATAAATGACTTTTACATTGGCCAATTTGTAATGTTCAGTATTTTGAGCAACTAAATTATGTGTTTGGGGTTTCTTTCTGTTTGTATACACGCATACCTCTTGGAATAACCGAAAAAGTATCGAAATCCATACTAATACAAATCGTGCAACAGTTATTCTGTCTTTCTATTCCATGACTGTTCAGCAAGACGATGTAGAAAAGAAACCAATGGGATGAACGGTCTGAACCTATTGATTGGTCTTCATACGCTTAGTGTCAAGAAAAAGCAAAAAAGCGACCACGTGTCCAGATAGAAAAGATGCCATACAAACATCAGCAATGCAGTTTTGCAACGAAAGAGAGAGAAGATGGAGACTTCCACTCCAGTTCTAGGACTGTGAAAACCAGAAACGAAATAAAAGACAACTGCCGTGATATGCTTCGCGTTGTTTACTCAAGACTTTTATTTTGTTAGGTTAAGGTAAAGTAGGGAGGAGCACGAGGAAAAAGACAATGAGGCTCAAAGCTCACCCATGAGTAGCATTCGGTGATTGTCAGACCTAGGTAACTTTTTAGCTTCAGTTACAGCCCAAAAGCCGTAGCATAAAGGCCTCCAAATTAGTTTTGGAGTACAGACAGCTGGTGATCGGGTATGTAAATTATTGTTTATGTTTGGACATGTGCCTATGCATCACCCAATTTGACTATGATCTAACCATAAATTTAATTAAATGATAATGTATTTTAGTTAGCAGATATTTGCCGATAATGGCTTTGTGTCAGAGTGATTGGAAAATTAAATGGTCAAAAATGTTAAATATTACAAACGTTAAGTGTTGAAATGTAAATGAATTATACACATTTAAGTGTTAGAGTGCGTAAATTTTAATGGATTGTAAATCTAAATGTTTAAGCGTCAACGATATGTATTTTCGTTTAGTAACAGAAACTATGTTCAATCATGAGTTTTGAAATAGGGAAATGAGAATACAAATAAGTGGAAATGTTGTAGTAAGAATTCATTCCATTATTGAATTTTACAGGGAGCTGTCCTGGAACGGGCTGAAAATCAAAATAGAAAGTGCGGGAGTGGAGCAATATTATATTGAGTTATACACCTACATGTATATCATTGTATATGAAAGTAAATGGGACTTGGTCCAAAAGATTGCAGCAGTTGTTTTTCTTTACTGAGCATATTGCTCACATAAAAGTTACGCCATCGTAAACACGTCCTAATTTACATCTATATACCCCTACCGTGACAATGATGGTGGGTTTTCACCCCGAGCAAGCAGCATTTAGGACAAATCGAGACTGGCCGAGTGGTTATAAATGAGCCAGTGCCATTGCAACTGCTGGTGTTGCTTCCTCCAGACTAGCAGAATCTTTCCTCAAGGCATCCCATGTTATCAAGACAAGACATGCATACAGGCGACTGCAGCAGCCAGGTTTCTGAGACACATCCTCAATTAAAGCTCACCTTTGACCAGAATTTGTAAACCCCGACCACAATTCGTGTATTGGGCGTTGTTACGGGACTTGGAACCGACTGTTCTCCAGTTTGTTCGACCTGTGCTCACAGGCGACTTCAAACTGTACGTTCAGTGCTTATCTTAGCTTCCGCTTTGATTCTTTGCATTGAACCATGTGAATGCAGGCTGGCTGTCTGTTTCATGTCAGAGATCTGACAATACTGGAACGTCACACCCCCACATTTTCAGCGATTTTGGATTAGTGGTTTTGTTGCAAGAAAATAAAGCGGACATTTCTACCATGCCTTTAATAAAGCCCATGAGCCATGCAGTGCAGTTGTGAAAGGAGAAGAAGGAGCTGAGGGTTTAACAAAGAACCATAGAGCTCTTCGACGCGGATGGTTGCTAGTTCGGAGGTGTTAAGAACGGTGGAGAAGTTTGCAAGCAAGCTTTCAAAGGATGATCAAATGACATAGACCACTGCAAGCAGTTGCCCAGTTTCCAAGCTACTTTTTCCTCCTAAATAAATGTGCTCATTTTTGCTCTCGAAAAAATGAGAAATCCTTTTATCGAGGACAGCCACTACCTCTTTTCTAATGATTCCCAAGACCTCACTAGCGAAGAAATGGTGAAGATAACCAGGAAGATCACAAATTTAAAGCAGCAACAACACAGCAATTTCATTGAGAAACGATAAAAAGCCAGTGACAAATCTGCGGAGCCCAGACTTGTTCTGTTTTCCAACAAACAACCATAGTCTATCCTCAAAACGAGCCTTGGTATCTTCAGGACTGATCTGGCACTCTTCGCTAGACTGTACATAGCTTTATAGGCAAGAAATGGCAATCTGATAAAGATCTGCAAGCATGAGATCAACCTTGGTTTCCGCCTGTAGCAAACCTTGGGGATCTCAGATTCGGAAACAAAACCGACCTTGTCTTAAAGCTGAACTTCCAAGCATGTCGCGACGCATTGACTGATTCTGATCCTTCATCGAACCCGCCAATGATCATAAATGTTGCAGAATCCCAAGATCAACTGTAAGTTCCGGGCCAAGGTCCAAGAGCTCCTGAGTCCATCCAACTGGGGATAGCAGAGAGAGGATAAAAAAACCCTGAACACCTGTCTGGACAATTCTTCCTCCAGCTGAACAGTCATGCCAAGGACTGGTTCGCTGTGGCTACCAGTCAGGGTGCAGGGGGAATTTATGTTCATGCTGGAAAGCAAATCTCCCATGCACAGCATTAGAGTGCAAATGGAGGCTAACTGGTTAACGATACTGCTGACTTGTTGCCTTTTTCTCGTCAGTGAGAAAGTAAACGGTGTACTTACAACTTATTATATTGTGAAAAGACTAAGAATTGTTGTAATCAACAGCAGACAAGAACTGACAGTTATGGGCCCATTTCGGATTTTCAAACGGGCTTACGCGCCTTTTGCAAATGGAATCCATTGCGCCATATTTGCAATTACATGACGATTAGGAGCCTTTGGCTCAATTGATTAAATATGTTTGTTATGAAATTACGTGGACCGTTTTCTGTGAAAACAGTTTTGGGGCTTTATGGTTTGCCAGAAAAAAATGAATTCTTAAATTTCTTAAAAAACAAAAAGCCGGCGACCCAAAACCCGAAAGAGGTTTGATTGACCTAATTACGTAATAACCGAAATAGTAAACTGGCTGGCAATGATTGCTTTCATTTTTTACATGTTTCTCTTTTCTAAGTACAGCATTTGTAGCGCAAGCTGCTTTATTTCAGAGCTTGTTCTAGCTATGATGTGAAAGCAATTATGTGCTACGATTACAGGTGTTTTTGATCATGATCTAATTAATATTTACCAAAAAATCAGATTTTGTACTTTTTTTTCAAAAGAGAAACGCTTGACACATGCTCATATTCCCATGTGAATAGTTTTAATGAATTATTTCACCTGAAATCAATTTGTTCTAAAGACTAATATTTAAAACATGTCCGAGGGAGGTTTCTCGGTCAGGTTGACCCAATTAATCGATAACCACGCCCATCGGAGCACCATGGGTAGTGATCAAAGTATTCCCTACGCTAATTTTGTTTCAATAGGTGGTATGCACTTAAATGCAAAAGGGCATGTCTCTACTACAAAATGAACATTCCGCTTCATTTGGCGGACTTGCTCCCTTCACTATCTGCATGTGCTCTGCTTTACTGTGCACAGGCAGTCGGATGAGTTTCAATCCATCCAGTACACTTCTGATTTCAGATTTAAAATTTAGATATTGAGACACCTCTTACGATTGATTGACAATGGCAGGTCAAATTTATATCTAGTGTGTTTGTTGCTGTCTTCAGAATGAATTACTTTATTTTAAAATGAGCTCTAGAGAAAACATCACGCAATTTAATTGCATTTGATTTTTGTACAATGTTTCAGCACAACTTTTCCTGGTATGGGCAGTGGGCTTGATTTAAAAAAAAAAATTGTGCTTGGTAATTAGGATTATTGTGCATAAATAAGTATTTTCTTTTTCTTCTACCTACTTCATTCCCCCGCTTTGAAGAAATTTGCCTTGCGCCTTTTTCCAACAACAGAAATAGATAAAGTGGAGAAACCAAATCTTTCTTTAGCCCCCTTGCAAAACACGTAGGAAGGCGGGCGAGCTAGAAATCTAAAGGAATAGAAATAGTTCCAGGCAGCATGGCGTGCTCATCTTCGGAAATGAGATTTTAAAAACTTTTCAGACCATCGAGAGCAATGAAAAGTTTATAATAGGCTTATTTTAGTAAATTTTGTTGCTTTGTATAGAAAAACGGGGAATGTGATTGAGATGAGATAAAGATGAGCTTTTATAAAAGCATATTTGTCCGTTCAAATGAACGTGAAAGGAAAAGACATTTTTCTGAGCATAATTTACTTGTCTTAGTGTCGCATTAAGTAGATAAAAACCAAGAAATTCTTATTGATGTTAAAAAGTTATATTTTTCAGCAAACAAATCGAGGTTTGCCTTATATTATATGCTGAAGAATGTCTTATAACATAACGACTTTAAGCAGATTTCTCTAAACCTGAACAGGACCATAATCTACCGAACTTGGGCATACATTCTGTAAACAAAATGCAAAGAACGCTTGAAAAAAAAAGTGAAAAATTCATGAATCAAAATGGGAACCAAAGAATTACAATTAGCCATTTGAAATGTAGCCTTATTCCACTCCCCTCCAGTATATTTCTTGATTGAGATTGAATAATCACTGCTTTTGTAGCAAGGCAAAAAAAAAATGACATTCTTTCACAAATGAAGTGAAAATCCCAGAAAATCCCAGAAAAAAAAAAAACATAAACCAAGCAAAGGTGCTTCGCATACCGCAGACTTAATAAGGTTGAATTTTTAACTGAAGATCATTTCATGTAAGCTATGAATAGAGTTTGCATTCTATCATTTTGAAGGCTTGGGGTCTGCAATAATTAATTAAAAATTAATCTAGCAGCTGCCATGATTCATTCAGTATTTAAGCCCTATGAACTCGAGATGTGATGTCCTTCTATAAGAGCAAAAGTAAGCCAAATAAAGTTACTGTTTTGCTACGCAACCTCAATTCAATTTATCCTTGTCTGAACAGGATCCTGAAGTCTGGAAGTTGCTACCTTGACTTGAAGAGAGTTTCAGCAATTAAAGATTGACTTTTTTGCATAATTTGAAAGAAATCCTTATATATATACAGTCCAATTTTTCAAAATAGTAGGGCCTGAACTCTACAAAAACAAAAAAATTTAAATATATTATTATAAAAAAAATCGCCATGATAATTAAAGTTAGGCCAAAGTAAAAAAAAAAAAAAATTTACTATTACAACAATAAAGGAACGGAAAGTTTGAAATAACCTTTAGATATCGAGATACAGATTCTCTAACTAAACAAATATCTTGGCTAGTATTTTAATTTTGCTACCTGGTTTACAATCATAATCTCAACTTGAATCAACACTTTTAAGATAGGGCCTTCTCTAAATTTCGGTATTAGGCGATATATAATCAGAATCCTGCAACGCAATTTTAGGAAAAACTTGACAAATTTAGGTGTATGGATCCTAATAAACGAAGATCTAAATTAGACTTTTGATCCAACAATATCAAGATGATTTAACTTTATCAGGATTAGGTCCACTATTTAGAGCGTCCTGAGACAATTGTCCCAACTATTGAGCACAGCTCCGTATGGATATGCCAACGACTAAAAATGTTTTTAAAAAACACAGATCTAAGCGTGTGTTGGATTGAAAGGGGCGAGCGGCGAAATAAAAATGTTTTTGTTTTCACGGCAAAACAGTATCAAACTCGAAAAAAAGCAAAGGCGTCACGCGCTAGATAAAATCAAAGAATTATTTGTTGGAAACCGCGTGTCAATCGGTGCTGGCATTAAAAAGCCTTTTGCTTTTAACCCGCCAGCTACCACAAATAGATCTAGATAATAGATTTGCGTGTCCACACTTTTAAAACAGACTTCGCAGTTTTTTTTCCGAGATGTCGTGAAATCTGCTTTTCTGACCTGATTTGATAATTTCGTTATTGAATCAAAATGTTAGGCTGAATCTTGATCAAGACTGTAGGCCCCATAGATGGATCAGGAGATTCTTGTGTAATACCGAGTTAAACATTAATTAATTATCTACATTCAGAAATGCAAAAAGTCTTTTTAATTAGGGGACGTTCAAATATAATCATACGCCTTGGACGGGGGGGGGGGGGATATGGATGGATGTAATATTACACTTTTGTGAGGTGAAAAAAAAGGATTAAAATATGTCAATACATGTATATAAAAGAACAATACATAAGGGGAGAGGTAACTCTCTTATCATGCAATCAATAAATGAGCCAGTCTAACAGTATTATATTCCCTATTATAATTATATTTGAATGTTGATTTTCCATTTTTGCCAGTTTTAATGATTTACTCTGTATAAATGTAGAATTGTATATGTACATATACATATGTGCATATGAATGTTTTTCAGGAATATGTATGTAAAGTACATAGAGCAGTGATTGCACTATAAATTTGCAAGATATAAATGTCATATTATTATTATTATTGTGATGAGAGGTCCACAAAAGCAGTTTGACCGTTGCACCGATAAAAGAAAGAAATTAAACTCAGTAGTTCATTTATAGCTCTCTTTTCCTCCTCAACATAATATTCGGTGGGCTAGTAGGTGAAACCCTCCCGGCTACTTTTGTTCGTGGTCATGGTCCGCTCCCGAAAAAGGTTGTTAGCATAAAAAAAAGTGTCATCTTCACAGAGTTATGGCCCTTGAAAGGTCAATTTGTCCATTTTCTTCAAAAATGAGATAAGCATGCTTTTGACAATGCATTTTTTTTCATAAAATTTAGAACGGTTTACCAAAATGTTATATCTCAAATAATAAAATTTTTATGAATTTTTTTTTGTCATTTTTAATTACTATATTTCTTTGTTTTTTCAGTAACGTTAACAAGGCTTTTCCAAACATTTTGATTTTTCTGTTGTATTCACAGTCAAGCGCTATAACTTAGTACTTTCTGGATGGATCTGATTCATGTTTCCATAAACATTTGTCCATAAGTCGTAGAAACGTTTTCTTTCATAAAAATTAAAAACTTAATATTATGCACTGAGTTACTGCCCTTGCAAAATTTCGCTTTTTATTACTATTAAAAGCATTCAATAATAAATTGTGATTTTGTTCCTTAGAATTAGAAGCATATATGTATTTTAATGTTTTCAATGTTATTTATTAATTACAATGTAGGCTTTAACAATGTTTCAAAATTAAAAAAATCGACATTAAATAAAAATGAGTTACCCCCCTTGAATTATGTGAACCTATATTGATAACATTACTTTGTCATATCACTGCATTTACTTGTATTACATACAATGCAAATACCTTTAAAAGGTTCAAATACAGGACATTTTCATCTGGCTACTAATGTACTATATCACTGTTAAAAATGTCATATATAATGATTATTTGCCATGAAGAAATAATATAGGTACAATTTTAAGTTACAGTTCATCATCTGTGTCGGAAATGTCTTCTTCATGAGAGGAGAGGTCATCATCTTGCAGTTCTTTTTCCAAAGCATCGTCTGTACCAAGAGTATCTGGAAGTGTCATGGAGCTATTTTGAAATAAAGTCCTTGCTGAACCATTTTTTTTATTTCAAGTCCACTTGATGAGCTCAGGCGCCACCCATTATTCTCGGGCTTGGGCAGGTCTGGGAAATTGAAGCTTGATGCTCTCCATATTTTTGTCTGGAAATTAGCTCTTTGAGTGTGGAGCATAAGCACATCTTGGCAAGGAGGCATTTGACTAAGATCTACTCCCTCTGAATTTGAAAGAATACCTTCTTGCCCTTGAAAAATTGTCTGACTTTATCATATCTGACTATGTCAACACTGGTATGATATGATTTCCCATACAGTTTGCAAACAAAGGTCTCTATAACTTGCATATCTTGACTTGAGATGATTTCTAATGTGCCAAACCTAGAAAATGTATCTTGAAGATCTTGATAACCTTGAAGCATTTTAAGTGCTTTGAGCTAGCCTTTTCCTGCAAAACGGCTTGTCGAATCACAACCTGTGAAGTTGTGCAAGCTAATGATGGCATAACGCAGCCGTTTTGACATTGTTGCAGCTAGATCATTAATATCCAGCTGCATTCTGTTGTTTTTATTGCCGTTGTCAAAGATAAGCAGTTTGCTAATTGCATCAGAGAATGACAACAGCAAGAGGAATACATCTGAATCTGTTGACCTCACAATGACTATCTCTGTCGTTGGCTGCTGTGAAGCATACATGCAATGTAGGATTATTCTAGAATCAGCTTCCTCGTGAGATGAATACAAATCTGGCACGGGGATGGAGTCAACTGACCCTTGGTTGCCTGTAAGAAGTTTACACATTTCTTCGTTGACAAAGAAAAGTTCCTTGTTCATCAAAGATGGGTATATATACTATATGCATCACTTGCCCATTCGACACGCAAAAAACTTATTGAAGCTTTCTTGTTTCCATCATTAGACAGAAATTCCTTGAAATTTTTTGGAACTTTTGTTGCTCATCCTTGTAGTACATAATTCTTTGCTGTAGATGCCCCCCCTTCTGAGACACTCACAGCTCTTTATGGAAAATTGAAATCCTGGACAGATGCGGTCTGAGGTAAACTGCGGAATGCTTGCTTTGCCAAGTCCCCAAATGTATCAGAACCACTTGACAGACAATGGAGTAGGGCATTTCCATCGATGATGTAAGCTGTGTTAGGTTGTCGTGAAAAATCTTGAGACTCAAAACAGTTCAATGTATTTTCAAGCGTGTGTCTAGAAGTGTTGTTTTTTGGTCTGACAATGACCACGGAACATGGCTTAGTGGGTAATTCAACACTTTCTCCTTGTCTATTTGATATTCTTGTGACAGGACAAGGAGTTGACCAAATACAATTCTCTGTGCTTTTATTTTTACAAAGTTTTTGCTGATTTTATTTGGGTCGATTTGGAAACAGATCCAAAAGTCTACAGTTTTGTTTTTGTCAGAGGCTTATGAAATCTGGTTTTCTTGTCCTTTAATCTGGTATCCACAAACTTCTTGAAGGACTTTTTGCCTACATCTTCAACTTTCAGAAGATCATCTGCAACATTCTCGGGTACTTTTTGGCCTGAAGATGTGCACAGAAGATGCTTTCTTTCAGTGTCAAATGGGTTGAGGAAAGCTGAGAATGTGTCCATAGTTTTCTTGACAGCCTTTTCACTGAGTTTCCTTTCGGAAAGAGAAGATTCTTTATGAGTTTCATAGTTCTTTGATTCAATGGTGGCCATCTGACATGTTGCTGAGACGTATTGAGCTCTGTTATGTCTTGTGACACACCATCTGTAATATGCTGGCAAGCTTCTGCTAAATCCGACGATTCCACCACTGGTCTTAGCATGTTTGTTTATTGTCTGGTCAATTGTCATGTCAACAGCTGTGCGGGAAGCTGGCGTGTCTGACCTGGATACACTGAATCCATTTGCTTGTAACAAACCTTTTGATTGTTGTGGAAGATTGACTAGCATGATGTAATATACACTAAGATACTTAGCATAGTTTTGATGGTTCATGCTAAGTAGAAGTGGGCAAAATTTTTGCAAACAGAAGATATGTAAATCCAGGTTGTTTGTCTTTGTGGCAAAAGAAAACTGAAGCAACAGCCAAATCCTGTCCATGTACTGAACCCAAAATTGAGCTGTTTTTCCAAAATGACCATCTCCCATCTGTTTTTTAATACCTCATACTGAGCAAACAACTGAAGAGTATACAGCGGGAAAATGGCAGATGTCACAAAAAGAGTTCTGAGAAAATCGAAATTTAAAGTTTGGACAACTGCCCTGACAGCTTTTTAAAAAGGCCTGTTAGCTCCGGATATGGCCTTTCTTTCCCTGTATATTTTTTTAGAACAAAATAAACGACGTAAGCCTTGGGCTGATGGGATTAGTTAAGAATTTGATATTTTCTGACCACTGCCTTTCTTCCCCTGTAGTCTTTAACTGAGACAAGGCTTGAGAGGAGATGGAGCTTTGAGCCAAAGATTGATCTGGACTGATTTACAGTTCTTTAGCACTTGATAATAACTCCTTCAGAATACCCCTAGAGCTTGTGTTCTGCAGAAAAGAGGCAAACAGTAGTCTCTCAAGAGCCTTCAAAACATGCGTGTGAAATCTCATGACCCTGCTGTACTGTTTTCCAGCAAAAACTCTATCAAGTGATCCACTTGCGCACAATCCGGATTCTACTAAAACTTCTTCCAAACCAGAACCTTTCATCAACTTTCCCAAAGCTCCAAGGTGAGACATCATGGTATGAAAAACACCGAGGTGAATAAACACATGTTTGTAGGATTCTGCTTGTTGCCAAACAAGAGCATATGCTTTCTTAGCCACAGTGAGATCAAAGGTTACAAATGTCAGTTGTTGCCCTGTTTCTTTGGTTGCTTCTTTGGAAATTTTCAGAATTTGTTTCACAGTTGAAAGTTCATTCACTGATGCATTGATGGGAGGCATGTAGTCGACAAGTGGTTGGGTTTTGGGCTGATGTGCTGTAGTCAATGATACCCAACCTTGCCAAGAGGCAAGCGACTGTTGCTCACATTATAAAATATTAATTAATAACTTTGTATGTTTCTTTGCACCATACAGACAAGCATTCATTTAGCTTTAATTTGATATATTATGAACAAAAATGAAACCAGGCGGTAACACTGTTTGAGCTTAAACAAAAAAATACACCCTATTATTTCACCAAAGGGCAATAACTCAATTTTCAAATCGACATTTCTTTAGGAAGATGGCACTTTTTAAAATGCTAACAAGCTGATTTATATAGTTTAAGAAGCGTACTAACAGGGAAAACATAGTGGTAAATCCGCCCCAGGGAAGGGGGGGGGGGGGTCCCGATGGCCCATAGACTATAATCAAATGTTGTATGTGCTCCTTGTCACAAAGTAGTAAGCCTAACATATAGTTTAAGACTGCAAAAATAACTCATTGCTTTGAAAATTGATTCAAATTCTATCTTCGTCCTGATATTCCCAATTTGCTACCATACTAAATGGTTGCAGGCCCTTAAGATCCATCAAAATCTGTTCTCCGGTTACTGATTACTGACAGTTGTTTTAAAAAAGCAACTACACGTAGTATGTGCCACAATGTCCGCTAGTCCGTGTGAGAGTTTTAATTAATTAAGAGTCCGTGGCTAAATCCTAAAGAAAGCCGGTTGCAGCGTATTTTCTCTCACAACCACTGACGAAGGAATATGCATTTTCAAGAAAAATATTTAAATTGTGATAGTGGTTTTTATAGCAACAGTATGTGTTCTATATTCTTTCAAACTTTCAGCTTCTTTTGGCTGCTTTCTAATCTACAACTCAAGGAGAATGCACACTTGGCATATATGTGCGCTAAAGCTTTGTATAGGAGGTAAATCCTCGTGAGCGGAGCCTAGCCCAACAGGCCAGAACAACCAACATGCGTGCATGCAACATTTTATCATGTCAGAGTCATTCAATATTTTGAAAAGGACAATTAGTTAAGACGCCATGGACGATCATTATTATTATTACTACTACTACTACTACTACTACTACTACTACTACTACTACTACTACTACTACTACTACTACTACTA
>BLXT01005385.1:48373-64804 GCA_019648995.1 Plakobranchus ocellatus
TTTTTTTTTTTCAAGGGAATCCTTATCACTTTGCGCACTTATGGGGTTATAAAATCTCATTCACCAGGTACTTCATAACAACCCGATTTCTCCATGGCATTTTCGGCATGTATTGTGGTGTTAACTTTCATAGGAGCAGCCTCTATGAATCATGGTGACATGGGACGAGGTAGTAGATATGAAGTCTGTGCACTGATTTTGCTAATTGTTCATACATTATTTATTACTCCTCTTAAAGCAGTAATTTTCGTCGTACCCTATAAACCTACATTTCTCTTTTTTTTTTTGTTTATTTAAAAGAGAAAACAATATAGCAATGTGTCAAAAGAGTTGACAGTTTCTAAAAGATCCGGATTTTTCATGCTTTGTAACAGTGAACATGGCTGAAGCAACGTAGGGGCCTACTGGATCAGAGCAAAAGGAGAATTAGAGAGCGGAGAAGATTGGCTGATCAAATAATAATTCTGATGACTGGTTTCTTTTCTTTCTTTTTTTTTTTCTTTTAAATTTACATAATTTTTTCAATCTGGATTTTTATACATATTGTCATTGGCTTCTCACGAAAAATATTGAACTCTTTGTCAAAATTTTTGCCGGAAACAATTTTATTTGGAGATGGCAACTTTTTGTGCCCATGTTAAATAAGAGAACAGACTATCTACTGATTTACTTTTTTAAATTGAGAAATCAAACATCAGCGTTTATCAGTCTGAACAATTTTAGGTTGCTTTCTTTTTTTTTTTTTTGTACACATCATATTTGTTAGTTAGCAAAGTTATGTTCAAATGCCCTGACAAATATAAAAACCTTTCATTGAGTTTTATGTACTGATCCAGTTTAAAAAAAAGGAGAAAAAATTAAGCCAGAAAGAACGAAAAAGAGGAAAACAAACAAACTTGTATGTCGACAAAAAAGTTTGATTTTAAATTAATTTATTTTTGCTTATGTATTTTTCTTTAAACATTTCAGGCGATAAAAAATTGGATGCGGCGCATGGAGTGTGTTTTACCCCTGATTGTTTACATGAGGGTAGGTGATTTTGCACTTATTTAACTTCAATAGTTGCTTAAAGTTATTTAAATAGTCATGAGGAAAGGATAATTTATAAAGTTTGAAGGAATACATCAGCCAATTGATAGTTTTTTTTTTAAGAGTGAGAAAGTGTACTGGACTTGTTATGGAAAACCAGACGTCTATGTCCACTCCTCATCAAGTTTACTCTAGCCGAGATGACAAAAGGTGAAGGAACAGTACAATGTATGACAGAACTGGGGAGGTTTAGTGAGACATTAAGCGAAAGAAACTTCGATTTGGACGGGCGAAATCCTTGCCCAAAGACCAATTGCGCGTGTCTGGCGGCGACTGCTTATATTTCCAATGGCAAACGGCTGAAAACAAGAGGTTCGATAAAATCACACCAATTGCTCGAGCGATATTGCAAGTACAAATGCCGCATGATTGTACGAATAATTATAGCCTAGATGTGTTTATTTGCCGTACGCTTAACTCTAGGTATCTAAACAATATTGTTCTTATAAATGCTGCACAATTGTATGAATAACCATTCCTTATTTCAACAACTATTTCCTAGAAGAAACAAAAACAAATCAATGTAATCGAATACTCTAAAAGTGCCACAACATGAATTAATACAAGAAAGACTGTGAGATAGCAAGGAATGGAAAGAAAGAAAAAAAGAAAGAGAGAGAGAGAAAGAGAGAGAGAGAGAGGAAGACAGAGATTTGTGCACTGCTATCTACAAAATAATATAAATGGGAGAGAGAAAATAATTTAAATAACATTTTTTTTTATTTATTGAAAAGTGTAATACAAATGAACCCGAGGACTCAGGTCACATAAGGTGAGATTGTAAAAACGCCCCCAAATCAAACAAACGTAGATAAAAAAGAAACTAAACATTAAAATAGTGTAATGAAATAAAACATAAAAGAGGGGGGTGAATGTGTATTTGAAAGAGAAAGAGAGAGAGAGAGAGAGAGAGAGAGAGAGAGAGAGAGAGAGAGAGAGAGAGAAAATCGAAAGGAAGTGGGGGTGCAGAGAGGGTGAATGAGTCAGCGAGAAAAAGAAGAGAGGTTCTGATATTAAGAGGATAGAAAGAGAATTGCATATTTACATCTATTAAAAGAGAGTGAAAAAATGTAGACATCTCTATCATACTCTCGTAAGCGGTAAACCATGTTTGTCGGACATTGATCAATTCAATATCTTGGGTGTCGGTTAGTTGTCCAGGTAAGAGCGATGACTCCAAAATCAGGCGACGTTACAGACCCTAATTGTACGAGTAATCAGTCAAAATTTATCAAACAATCGTACGAATATTAGTAGAAATAATATATTATTATTAAGGTAATACACCTACTTCGTCTATTCAGTTGACATCATGCGGTGGAAAAGAACGAAATCTGATTCGTAACTTGCATAGTTGCAAGCCATTCACTTCGATCGCACTTCATAAAAAAAAAATCTTGCATCATCTGATATAGATATTTTACTTTTTCACATTGTTTTCCCTGTTTTTAATCCATGGCAACAGAAATCGAAAGAGAACATGGGACGCTTGGCGGACTTAATCCATGCCGCGACTTTGCTCATTATGCTTGTGGACAGTTTTTTGAAAGACATCCACCTTCTGTGTATTTGGAATGGCAGGCCATAGATGCAGTAAAAGGTATTATTAAGAATGAAACTTCAGTGGGACTAGCCATTTATAATGTTTTTTTTTTTTTACCCTCAACATCAACGTCATTTTAAAAAATCAAATAAAAAAGGGCTAGACGAATAGTAAATCAGATTTCCACAAATAGGTATAATTAGAAAAAAATCCAGAACAATAAATAATAAAAGCATACAAATAACGCACTCCCAGAGACATATAACTACGTTTAAGGAAGATACAATGGTGGAAGTGAAATAAATATAGTAAAAGAAGACAACCACTAAATTAAACTTATAAGAACAAATTAAATAATACAAAGTATACGTAATAACGCTTCGTCCTTAAGTCTTTATCAAGGAAAAAAATGACGATCACAAATAAGATATCATAGTTATTCGCTAAGCAAAGAACCATGACACGAAATATAAGCTTAATGTTTAAAGATCGTTATTTGAAATGAACAAATCCGTTAATGAAAAGCATTCTTACAAGGTGCAAAAAAAAAGAGAAATATATATATTTTATTATATATATATATATTCGAATATATTACACATACGTCCATATACACACATTCACAATTAATGTGCATACACATGTATATGTAGACATACAAAGAATTATACATACAGATATAAGTGCGCAAACATCTACATATGCATAAATTAAAGTATGTTTATAGTATGAACTATATTTTGTGAATTGTTAAGTGTCTATTCCATAATTGTCTCTCTCTCTCTTTCTCTCTTCCTCACTCTCTCTCTCTCTCTCTCTATCTCTCTTACACGCTCAATGAAATCCTCTCGATTAATTAAATAAGATGAATGGATTCTGGTTGAGCTGATAGGTAAAAAAAGGAACAATTTAAGCTTTTCGGAGAAACAGAGTATTGTATCAGTTCATACCAAGATAAAGTTATAAACTAGTCTATCAGGCCACAGGAGGGGGTAAATTACTGTGTCAAAAAAGAATGTCGTAAATGTATGGGGAAAGACTATTGTTCATTAATGTTCAGCCCTTGAGGTTCTGTTGTTTTTTCAAGTATGAATCTTTATTGAGTCTGCTGATGGTGCTAGATTGTGGTCAGTGATCGATAGCGATAATAATGAGGTGTTTGATGTTATGACCTATAATGTTGAAATATTTAGCCACTGGGGTGTCTCTGTCATTGTTAATTGTGAAACGGTGGTGGTTGAATCTGGATCAGAGTGTTTGACAAGTTGGACCTACGTCTTGATGAAAACATTTTTTATAAGTAATGAGGTAGATAATGTTATTTGAGATGCATGCTAGGGGATCCTGTGTGATCTTATATATGTTTCGCCGTCGGTAGAAGATTTGAAAGATGAGGTTGTGTGTGTTTATATGCAAGTCTTAGATCTGGAAGAATGACAAGGGCTAAAACCGATGCTATTGGTTTGGTGTATTGATGAACAAGTACTCTAAGACAGAAGGCTGTAACTGGTAGAGAAGGAATGGCTTTTTTGCACCGATCGTATGAGTGGAATGGGTAGATATGTTTTAAAAATAGAAGATTTATTAGGTAAAGCTGGAGTGTAAGTAATAACCAATGGTAGTCTTTCATTTTTATTACTGTTTCAGTTATTTCTCTTTTGTATAGCACAAAGTCTAAAAAATTTTTCGGCCCTAGTGATTGCAACCTCGATATGCTTAAGGGGTAGCCACAGGGTTTAAGTTGTCGTAAGTTGACTAAGTCTATGTGTGAGAACCTCCTTCGACGAGCAGATCCGGATGAGTCTTAGGGTAAATTTCTTTTGGTGTAATATGGATGACAAGATGACCAGTGTAATTAGTTTAAAGTATCAATGGGTTGAGAGATCAGTATGGAGTATGCCATCAGATAGGCTGATCATAACGTCCAAAATAAGGACGTGTGAAGATGATACATGTATTGTAGTAGAAAATTTTATGGACGGGTGGAAATCGTTAGCATGTCTGATGAATGCGTCAAGGTTGGAGCGGCCATGGGTCTAAATTAGGAAAATATCATCGATTCATATCTTTGGTTTTGTAGGTGAAGATGCTATCAATTTGTTCCTCAAGCTCTCCCATGAATACATTGGCATAGCCAGGGGCTGTTCATGTACCTATGACCGCACTGTGTATCTGAAGCCACATATCATCGGTGAATTGAAAGCAGTTACACGTGAGAATAGTTTCAATTAAGTCGCAAAGGAAAGGGGATGAGGGAGTAGAAACTAAGATTCCTCCAGTTCTCCAGAGCAGACTTGCACGCTCCCATACCTTCCCCGTGAGAGATATTATTGTACAAGTCTCTGACTGTCTTCATTACCTCTTCGCTCATGACGTCTTGGGAATCATTAGAAAAGGGGAAGTTGCTTACCTCGAAGGAGGGATTCTCCATTTTTTCGAGATCACATTGAGCTCATTTACTTGAGAGGAAAAGAGTAGCTTAGAAACTGGGCAGCTGCTCGTAGTGGTCTGTGCCATTTGGCCCTCCTTTGAAAGCTTGCTTGCAAACTTCTCCACCGTTCTTAACACCTCCGGACCAGCAACCATTCGCGTCGAAGAGCACTATGATTGTTTGTTAAACTCACAGCTCCTCCTTCTCCTTTCACAAGAGCACTGCATTGCTCATGGGCTTTGTTAAGGACAATGACAGAATATGTCAGCTTTATTTTCTTGCAACAAAACCGCCAACCCAAAATAGCTGAAATTGTGGGGGTGTAACGTTTCAGCATTGTAAGATCTCTAACATGGACAGACAACTAGCGTGCGTTCATATGGTCCAATGCAAAGAACCAACGTAGAAGCTGCAACAAGCAATAAAAGTACAGCTTGAAGTCGCACAGGTCGAACGAACTGAAGTTCCAAGTCCGATACCAACGTACAGTACGCGAGTTGTGGTTGGATGCTGACCATTCCTGACTTCCATTGGGCAAAGTAGTAAATGCGCTTTGATTGAGGGTTTGACGCGGATATTGGTGAAAAGCCTGGCGCAGTAAAAGTATACAGAGCTGCTGCAGTCATCTGTATGCATGTCTTGTCCTGGTGACATGAGATGACTTGAGGAAAGACTCTGCTACTCTGGAAGAGGCAACACTAGCAGATGCAATGGCACTGGCCCATCCTTAATCACTCAACCAGTCTCCAAGAATCTTAATGCTGCTTGCTCGACGTGGAAACCCCCCATCGTTATGACGAAGTTTTGATCTCTGTATGTATCTAGCCATTTATACAGAGGCTGGTTCATGGTTGTCCAGGATGAAAAAAATACGGTATCTAATTTCATCACGTCGAAGAAATGCTTATCCAATGCGGTCGAGTGAGAATTCTCATAAAGAAGTTTGATGACAAATGCTGGGGCGCTATTGTCTGGTCGCTGTAAGGTATGGTAGAAAGCACAAGACAGTGCTTTCTGGACAAGATGAGCTGCGATTTCTATATGGACAGGATTGTTTGCAAATGTCCATATTCCTCTTCTGATGCAATTTGCGGCTTGCAAAGGACCATAGGACTCAGGAACCATCAGATGCGCTTTCAGGGGCACGACTGCTGGGAGAACGGTGTTATATTTCTCTAGAAGATGAGAAATGCCCTGACATTCTTTCTTGCTATCAAACAGCGGAACAAATTACTCTTGGCCATCACCTTTCACTTGCCTAGGTTGGATCAAGGAAATTTCAGTTGCAGAGAAAGAGTTGTAAGCATTGTTGAGTTTGGGTTGTGGTCACAACTCCGACAGTGAGGAGCTTTCTCATCATGCTTATTGGGACGACAACTCTGTGACGCTCAAATTTCTGGATGACGCTGTTTGCTATCTGTGACGAGACGGTCATAACAAGTTTTTAGGACATCGCCATCCCCAATGAAGCCCATGTATGTTTTAATTCTTTCTTTCCCGTCTCGACGTGCACTTTGACACTGAGGCAGATAGACAGGGAAGTTTCCCTTTCCTTGTTGTGTTGCTTGAAAGAAGATTGTTTTCTTGAAAAACTTCCGGCAGTTAAACTTAGGAATTAGAATATTGTTAGAGCAGCCTGTCTCTGGGAATTGTCAATAGAGTCTGATTGCTTTGTGGCTGCTAAACCATCAAGAATGAAGGCGACTAAATTGTTCAGAACTCCTGACTTTCATCAGGAAATCTTTCATTGAAGGCCGACTTAAACTTTTTTTCCTCCGAGTTTTCCTTCCGGAGAACCTCTGCCGCTCTTGCCAACTGCGAGCCTTTTGAATTGCATTCCCTAGGTCTTTGTTAAACATGAGGATGACCTCTTTGTGTTGGGAGGTAAAAAAGATGTAGTGCGGCTGCCAGGTCTTTTTTTTTCCTTCAAACGCTCAGAATGAGCCTACTAGGAACTTGGAGACTCGGGTCTTTCAATCGATTTCAGAGGCAAAGATTCGGTATGCTGAAGACTGGCGCTGTTTCTAGATCATGCCAAAATCTTTCGATGTACGCGACAAGGTCCGCAAAAGCTATGGCATGCAAAGTCGGAGCTTCATCTTCTTCTTTTCTTCATGTGCTATTTTGGTATACCTCTCTAAACGGCCGTTACGCATTTCAAATGATATTTTGCTTTAGAAGCCACCAAATCTATATCTGCAAATTTTCTTAGCAATGAACTGTCATGCAAGTACTGTGTATGACCGAGGACTTTGAAGTCCAAGGGAAGAGTCCATGCCTTGTAAAGACCAGCTGGGTCTGGAGGTCCGTCACTAAAAAAGCATATAGCATGTCTCTAACTGACTGCATGTGTGTCATCAGCTTGTGAGGATGAACCGACCATTCTCCTGGTTTTGACAGGACTAGAATTACAAGCCTTCGTCTTTTTCCTCTGTTGCTGGAAAACTGTATTGCGATAGTTGTACGGCATGGCTTATGCTTACAAGCAGAATTCTTGTGGAGTGTCATGGAGTAAACCAAAACCAAATGTGACTTGTTTCGATGAAAAAAAATCTGGAAAAAATATTGTCTTTGTTGAAAAAAAGTAAATCGGGTAATATTTTCTTCTTCGTTGAAAAGTCTCTAAGAAGTTTCTTTTAAGAATATATGGGCTCTGTTTAAGTACGGCACAGACACTTATCGCAGAGTGCACGCAATATCAATTACACGGACAGTTTTTTACACCGCCCGCGCGCGCGATTTGAAACAGCGGGGAGTGATGTCAGCTACATCAGCCCTTTCTCTATTATAAACCCGTTCTTTCTAACGTCACACATATTGGCAATTTTAATCGATCCCTGATACGGAAAATGTTTTTGTGATCCCTATAATGGTAATTGAAACCATTTTTATTGGTGTGCTAAGCGGCATATCTTTACTATCTAGTGAAAATCAATTTGACTTGCTCCCCTCACTATTCTATGTTCTCGATTTTTATGTGGACTATCTCCCTTAAGGTCGTGATTAGGGTTTCCCCAAACAATTTCAAAAGTTTACGTATTCTAGTTTTCTTTTCAACTTTTATGCCCACAATTGGTCTTTTCGTCACCAAACATTGTTTTCCTCTTTCTGGCGTTCATCCTTACGTTGCACTGTTTGCTGATCGTTGTTGAATGTAATCCGTGTAAATTTCTCGAAGAATGAGTGCTTCATTCGCCTACCTATGATCGTCATGTTCTCATCTTTGGAATTCTCACTGTGTAGAATGAATGGCAATGATGACAATGTGCGAACATTTTTATCCCTCTTTGGATGTTTTGTATAATCGAAATTCATATCAAATAAAAACTCTTAATTAACTTTATTGTACAAGAAACATGCAGGTAAATATATGATTTTTTAAAGAAATATTTTACGTCGAAGATCACACTATTTTCCTAGACTTTCATTTCCAGTCTTAGAATCTACAATTGTATCGAAATAATTATTTTGCAGCGGTCATCACAGCGCCTAAACAAAAGTACGAGAAGAAAGCAAAACTTTACTTCGACTCCTGCATGAAAACAGGTAATGAGAGGCTAAGCTAGTGTTAAAGCTTATTCTTGCCTTTGAGTGGTGTTTTCAAACACATATATAATTATATATACGTTGTCAAAATGTCTTCTATTGTTTTAATATTCTTTCAAAAATACTTAGTAATTATATTCAGACCTCAGAACAGTTTTACGTGTCCTACAAGACCCTTGTAACTTACATTTTGAAAAGTTTTCAGCGGAGAGTAAAAAACGAAAAGACTCTTCTGTTTTCGTTTCAAACGTATTAAGCTCTTGAGAATCTCAGTGCATTTGTGAAATGCCAATTTTTGCTTTGAATAAATTTTAAAGCTCTTTTAATTTAAAAAATAAAACAGACCAACATGTCAGTTGCAAGCATTTTCCGGTAAAAAAAAAAAAAAAAAAAAGAGTTCCATACAGAACACTCATATGTGCCATCTGTAGAATTTATGGGTAAACTTATTTTGTAAAAAAAAAATTTTAATTATGTCAGTTACAGAACTTTCTCTAGCAAAAGAAAAATTTCACTTACAAATAGCATAAAAAATTGGTCGCTTCTGGTATTTTTCAGTGCTACCATGATTAAAGACTTTGACCCAAAGACTAATGAATATATACGAGATTGGTATTGAAATCAAAAGGCAAGAGCCAAAAATGATTTGAGCAAAGAGTCGGTAACATTAATCACGTTATAATGCATTGTTTAATTGATAAACGAGCTGACAGACACCAAAAGAGAAAAGAAAATTACGGATCTATGTAAAAATATGCAAATATTTTGCATTGATAAGCAGATAAATTATCCGCAGTTAAGAATATTATAATATAGATAATCAAAGATGTGATCTACTACGCGTAAAGCTGTAGTGCAATAAACACTGTTCTTCTCAAAGATCAAAGCATAATTCCTAAACATCTTTTAGGCCACATCGTGTGCAGAAAAACAAGAAAATTATAGGCTTCTACTGCCACATGTATTTTGACTTATCGATGAGCACTGTTACAAGGGCTAAAACCCATTTTCTCGGAGACAGTACTAGAATGCTTTGTACGACGAATGCTCTTTTACAATATATATATATATATATATATATATATATATAAATAAAACCCCATGATACATCGAATACTATGTACAATACAACCTATCGATTAAGATGTGAAAATAAAAGTAGTCTTCCCTTTCAAAAGCAAGGAATGGTAACTATTAGGTTTGAAAATGGTATCTTAAATTGATTAGTGGGATGTATTGACGCTACAACTTTGACTCAGCCAAGCTTTTGGGTTGATTACAAGTGAAGTACTGATAAAGTTAATGTAAAATCAAATAAAGATGATTATAATCAGCTCTTGACTATGCCCCATCCGTGTATTTTTTATTTGAAAAATCCACTATGACACTTTTCAATCACCCTTATTGAAATACAGGTATAAAAAGCTTCTATTTACATGAACCACAAGTTTTCTGTTCTTCTTTTTTCCAAACCTAATATTATTGGGTAGTACAGAATTATATTTTACCGCATCACCATCACCGACTGTGAGGTTAAATGTATACTTTAAAAAAAAATTGCTGAAGCGTCGTATTCCTTCTTATACGGTTTATAATTTCAGACAAAGCAGATACTGCGGATCTGAAGAAGTTTTTGGAGAGCACGATTGCAAAGGAATGGCCGACTATAAACAAAAAAATGCCGAAGGATTCCGAAGTAAAGAAATTAATTGAAAAACATGCTGGCAGTTTCAACCTCCCGCTTTTTCCTATCGCAGTCAATCCAGATCTCATGAATAATACTAAATACAGAATTCATGTAAGCATGTTGAATTTTGTTTCTTTTTGGTTTTGTACAAAATTTAAAGAGTGTCGTCAGTGAAGTTAAGAGAAACATGCACTTTTATATAATAGCAAAATCATGGAATTTTCACAGCCTGCTCGCGGCAAACTGATTTGTAATGTGGTTTATAAGAAGCTTTAAAAAATCACAATGTGCTTTCGTTCTTTCCGTTTGCGTTCGCTGTTGCTTAGAAGCACAAGCAATAAATAGTTTCTAGTAATACTCTTAGGTCTAAGTTAACATTAAAGAAGCAGGAGGCTGACTTTTTTCATATTCTAATAGTGAAAATATGAATAGTAGAGAACCGTGCAGTCTGATTATTCAGCGACCTCCTTGCGGCCTCCTTCTCTGCTGCAGTCCAGACTGGGCAGATAAAGACATTGCGCACAGCATTCGACCCGGCTAGGCGGACCAAGGCGTGGGTGGGCCACAGTCAGAGCTTTTTTGGCGGGGGTTTAAAGTAACTTTGTCCAAATCTGACTTGAAAATAGACCTCTTCAGTTCATTCTTGTGCGATTACATAACAACACATAGTACTTAAACCCTTTTTTCTGAATTTTATGTCTCTTTCTCGCTGCCTGAATCTAGGCAGTCTAAACATGCCTAGATCTAACCTTGAAACGGTGGCAATTACCTACTAACACGAAAACATGCGACAAAAAATTGTATCCAACTGGATAAATAAACGCGGACTTTTGTGGATAATTCAAGTCATGAGGCAAAAGGTTTCTTTCAGTACAATCGCGGGCTGTCCATCTTGCCTGAAGATTTCTGGCCTTGGGATAGGTTTCGAAACATAAGGCCTAACAACACGCCAAGTGTAGACGGGCTAACTTAAAGAATCTTGTTCGATTTCGTTTTTGATATTTCAAGCATTTGCAGCATTTTAAAGAAGAAATAGTTAGTGTATAATTAGACCTCTTTTTGAAACACATCATTTTGAAAATCTCAGTATTGATTCATTTTGTGTCAGAGACTGCACATACAGAACTCAGAGTTCTACACATACATGAGCGCCTTTACGAAGCGCATGAGATGTCAAGGGTGCACATAATCAATGCTTTGCTTGGGTGCCTGGGATGAATCATTCTCTAACTTTTCATATCAGTATTGCTGCAATTTGACATTGTCTTCACTTGTGTGTGTAGTGTTTTGCGAGAGCTGATGCTTAGGAGATGGAGGAGAATAGGTATCATGAAATTACATGTATTAAACTTAGAGGAAGATCATCACCTCTTCATTTCATTAAGAGATCGCCTAGGGGATTTTACGGTTATATATCTATAGTATTTTTTATCAGAAAAACGAGAAGGCAAGGTCATGCTTGATGAAGCATAAGATGTTGTATGGATAATGCTAGAGATTTATATCGTTCATTGCATCGCACTTGCTCTTTAATGCTTGATTCAAGCGCTGGATGCAATCTTCTTCCTTTCAAAATGTTATTTGGTTTACAAAATAAGTGTAAATGAAAATTTGGGTGTTCGTTCCTTAGCCCTTGTTCACGGAGAACGCGATAGGCGGGAAGTCGTTAATGTGCAGGATCGCCTGCGAGTGTAAGTGTGTGCACACAATGAACGCGGCATACATTTCCGGAGCAAGTATGCAGGCTCTCCCTATGAACATAACATACTACACGCAATGTGAAGAACATTCGTAGCTGAAAGATGGTTTCATGTGAAAGAACCTTTTATTTGCTTGACACCGGTTTACCTAAATGTACTCTAATATCTGTTCTAATAAAAATAAGAATAGGTGCCTATTAAATAAGAAAAAGACCGAATTCTGGTGAATGCCATCGCCACTTTTATCCACTGAAAAAACTTCAGGGAAACTTCTTTCGTATGCATAAATGAGTCTGACCACAATTAATTACATTGTCAGAGAAATCAGAAACCAGGACGACCAGGTCGGGATGCCACGGTAAGAGAGATGGTATGACTATTAAAGAACCTTTTATTTCGAGAGGTTTTTTTATGCTTTTAAATTAAGTTCCACCTCTTTCTTTTATTTTAGCCAATGAGTGTCTTATCTAGCGCTAGGCTTTAGCTTGATGGCAAAACTAATCAGTAGATCACCTACACACCACGCAATACCGTTCTCTCCAGTTCATGGATACTACTAAACGGGCCAAGACATCCACCTTAGATTTCAGTAAATTTTTTTCCCGCCAGAGGACAAAATTGATAGTGCTACCATGGACGCGTTGTCTATGCGTGCTTACCAAACCTGTTGTAAAGAAACACTGCTTTTGCGTGATTCACCTACATGGGCGATAAATCGCTTACCCCTTTCTCTACGAACACATCCTTAATTAAGCTATTTTGCTGCACTTGTCTTTCGAACTGAGTAAAGTGTCACCAATTTTCACGAAGGCAAAATTATTGCTCTAGATAAGACAAAATGTTCTCCTACACTTTCAGATTCAACCCCACATTGACATGATGACTCATAACTTTTATTTAGGAAATAGAAGAGGGCCCAAGTTGAGGACGTACCAAACCAACATGCGAGATTTTTTCACAGAACTTGGAGCGGAACATTCTACAGCAGCGCGCGATGCGGAAGAACTGCTGGATTTTGAAATTGCTCTAGTTGAAGTCTGTATATAGTGCTCCTTTTCACTTCTAAAAAGGAACCCTTTTGCATTTTGGCAGCTTTGTATTGTTGAATCTGACCTAGATAGTGCGAAGCTTCTAAGACTTTTTATTCTTTAGTTCAGATCTTATACTATCCAGAGGCGATGATACAAAATGAAGAAACAGAAATTTAATATCTTGCCAAAAGCTTACTTGATTTTCTTTTAATGACAAAAGTTTTGAGAGCTCATAGATCTGAGGCTTACAGAAGTCATGATCTTATTTTCACACAGCTGAACACATATTGTTATAAATGTAACTTAAAACACATTAAATGCAACTGAGCCGATATCCTGAAATCATATTCACTCTGATTTTTTGAAAATTTGAGTTCATTTTATACAAAAAATATCTTAGATTAATTTTCCCTAACAACTGCCTTCTTTTACCACAGAAACACAATATGTGTTACATAAACTACACTGATTTCATAAACATAAATTATGACGTACGTTATTTCCCCGGAGGCAATACTAATTCTCTTGAGCTATAGTTTACCCTTATTTCATAAAAACATAGCCTGCATTAATTTCTTAGAATCATAACCTATTTTGATTTCACAAATCGACGCCTTTTAATTTCTTAGAATAAAAAAACTACCTTCATTTCCTTAAAGCACAGCCTGAATTAATTTCCTGGCTTGCATTATTACATAAACGTATAACCTGTAATGATCCCCCTAAAAAAAAAAAAAAACCATTGGACATCATAAAATCGTTTCAAGCCATTATTTGCTGGAAATGTCCTAAATGGACTAAATGAACTCTACATAACTAAACAAGGATCGGAAATGGAATTAAAAGAACACATTAGACTTCAGCTATCTTTTGATGTCAGTTTGAATTTGCAAATGATAGACCTAAAATTGAGATGCAAAACAATGTCCAGCTGTAACATTCTAACGGAAATATAAGATTATTTACATTTATATTTCCTAAGGATTCTTACAAATCTTTACTTTTTTTGCACATGAGTAACAAAGTAAAAGAAATAAAAAGTGCGACCATGGGCTGAAATTTCATTTCCTATTTTATCTCGCAGCTCAAAACGAATGCCAAATTACACACGGAATCTATGCAGGCCCATCTGTCTTGGCTTGGAGACATGCCTGAACACTTCTTTTATGTAAGTAGAACATGTGAACTTACTTTTTTGCTCGTTGGGAATTAGTGAAAAGACGCAATTTGCAGGATCAAGTGGAAGAAAGTGAAATGTATTACTGAATAAGGAAACAAAAAAAAGCAACCATAGAAACAAATACATTTTAATAAATTGATAGAATGATAAATTGATAAAAGAAAAACCAAACAAATACAGAAGTATTTTTAACTTACTTTATCAATTGATTACTTTATGTAAAAACAAATTAAAGTTATCGAAAATTGGCACTCTTTCTCTTCCTAGTCATTTATAGGCCAAATAATGGAACTGTCTTTTTCATTCCTCAACTATGTACCTTTCCTTATTCTTTATTTCTTTCATTACTTTTCTCTTATACTCTTTTACCTTTTAGCTTTTTTCCGCTTTCGGTTACAATGTAATCTTTATATATACAATTTCTACTTAGCAACGTTTCTTCTTAGATTTAATCGGATTCAGCGTTCACAACTTACATTGATTATACCGCTAGTCATTAGAGCTAGCATTGATGATTGTCCTGTATAATTTTATTACATTATGGTTTCAAGTCCCTGCCTTCTCCACAATTGAATATATTGGATTGATTCACATCTTACCTCGTACTATTGATATTCTGCGTCTGTTGATAGATTCTTGCACTGGATAATTGTAGCGTTCTGCTCTTCTTAATGTCAACAAGATGCCCTGGAATATAATGAACTGAAAAAAAGGGATGGGGGTAGAAGGTGACTCCAAACAACAAAAAAGACATAGAATATTAATACATCATAATTAACGGAAGTCAAATTTCATAGCCAATCTTTTCGTCAATAAACCATATACTTTTTGGAATTGTTTATAAACTGTGGATAATAGGGTTTTAATGGCCATTGACAGAGACAAAAATTTAGATCTGTGTTTAAACTGTGGCATTACACATACAGGGTTTGGAGGGGGAAAGATAACTATGTATCTCCTCTCTTGTCTTACAACGTGAAAGGGCTACTTATAATAATTCATAGTCTTATGTACACTTCCGACTTTCTTAAACTCTATCCACGCCGGCTACCGTTCTAACTAATTATATCTCTCCTTAGTCTCTGCGAAATTGCAGATTTGATGCCGAAAATCTACAACGCCTGAATCAGACAACGAATATTTTGTCCCTGGTCAAAACAGTCCTGTCTTATAGTGGATTTTTTTCGTTACAGAACAGGTACTGCACTACGACAGGACTGTCCTAAGATCTACTTCACGTTTGTGCGCAACTAGCTGCACTACATTCTATTTTCAAGTTAGATGAAATAGAGGTAGCATGTGTTTTACTGCTAGCGTTTAGAAAAACAGAGAAACAGAAAAGTATAATGGGTTCGCATCCTGAGGTGGCCCAAACATTAGCGAAGCCACGCTTTTATACGCTTTATATCGACCCATGATGTTATTCTGAAAAATTCTTTGGGTACTACAGGATCAGGATGAGCATAGACAATTCCAAACGATTGGAGACAGATATACCCGTTCATTGAGTGGAAAAAATGAAATTGAACGATGACAGATGAATAAAGAAACAATTGAGTAAACTGAGGTACGACTGCAAGGAGCTTGAAAATTTAATACGGACTCGTTACTCAGGGACAAATTTGTCCTCGTGCGCAGGCAGATCTAAATTTCTACCATCACAAATGAAAATTACTCGGGACTAGGAGTCTTGCCTTACCGATTTTGTAGAAATCACTACTCGGGACTCATAGGAGGAAAATAGTCCTGAGCCATTAGGTGCGGTACCCTCCTCTGTAGGCCTAGTTAAAATGTTAGCACGGAAACGACTGGTATGTCTGTAAAAAGATTTGCCCTCCCTAGTTTTGTGGTTTTCGTGCACTAAAAAAGTGACCCTTGCGTTAGATATTCACAAGCACAATAAAATTGGCTTAGGTTAGCAGCAACTATCACAAGAAATACGGCATGTTGTGTGATGCAAAGAGCGCTCTTGCCAAGAGAAGGTAAACCAGTGGGTTGCTTAGAAATAATTATATCTGCACATACATACAGACACACACACACACATACGTGTGAGATTGGATTTGTTTATCTTGTCAGACCACGACAAGGTATCCTCACGCTTTAAGGCTCTTGGCCAAGCTACCGTGTCAACTACAGAGCTTGAACCGGCGACAGAAAGGTTCCTGCAGATCTTAGAGGGAGTTCGTAGCTATCCACTGTGCACCAACGCTTGCCCCCCCCC
>BLXT01005385.1:118920-132021 GCA_019648995.1 Plakobranchus ocellatus
AAGGTTAGATCTACGGTTGCTTGTTAGACCGACTAGTTCCATTTTCGATAATACAGTTCAAACGGATCAAATTAAGCAATAAAAGATTCACCCTACACTCTACTTCATGTTTCTAAATCTACCCAAGGGTATCTCAGGTTTAAATGCAATAGACTCCAATTTTTCTTACAAAGCTGTTTTCGAAAAGATGAGCTAAATCGTTGACACGCCTGTCTAGTGTTTAGACAGAAATATATGCAGTAACGTCTTAGTGGTCCAGAACCCGGAAACCAGGTGATGGCCGGTAGTGACGTTTCGCGGCATAGATAGCTATATAAAAAAATTCAGACTAAATAGAAAATTAACAGCTATACAAATTAGATTTATTATTGCACAGATTGATTCGTCCTTTAGGATTGCTTATTGACTCTAAAGTTTTTCCATAATGTATGATCAGATTTTAAAGTTTTGTGGTTAGATCTAAGGTTGCTTGCTAGGCCGACTAGTTCCATTTTCGATAATTCAGTTCAAACGGATCAAATAAAGCAATAAAAAAACTCACCCTACGCTCTACTTCATGTTTCTAAATCTATCCAAGGCTATCTCAGGTTGAAATACAATAGACTCAGATTTTTTTTACAAAGCTGTTTTCGAAAAGATGGGCTAAATCGTTGACACGCTGGTCTAGTGTTTAGACAGAAAAAATGCAGTAACGTCTTAGTGGTCCAGAGCCCGGAAACCAGATCGAATATATTTTTTTCCTTGAATTGTTGCCCTGCTATTGTTTTCTGTTTTCTTCCCTTGTTTATGCTTACGAGAGATCTCGGACTTCACTCGGGGCCTAGATTACTTCCTACACACATCGTTTGTCGCCGAGCTTCAAAACATGCCGTTCGTTTTTTGTTAAGCGTCTTTGGATGGTTTCATTTACAAAAAAAAAACAAAAAAAAAACCTGTCATATTATCATTTTGAATTACAAAACCAACAAGTTTGTTGCTCGTGATAATCCTTGGCTTTATTTAGTTTTAGAGGATGAAAATCGAGATTCTACAAGTCAGCAGAAGCATAGGCTCAGCTTTTTGACCTCGGGTGACACAACGCAAATCATATTTTCAATAATGTGAAGATAAAAAAAAAAAATGCATTATGTTCTAAAAGGACATTTTAAACAATGAATTTGTCTGCCTGGGTATTCATTGAATTTTCTACCTTTTCGATCTTTTAAATCCCCAACTACCATTAGGCCTAGAGAAAAATCACTTTTCGCGGCCTCGCGGCTGCGCGACTCGCACAAACAAGGCGAGAGCTGTGGCAGCTAACCCGATCGACAGTCAAGGAGAACTTAGGAGACAAAATTTATTCACCTCCCTTTCTGACTTAGAGCCGTGCAAGTCAGAAATTTTCAACTTACTTAGTCAACTTACCTAGTCGAAAAAAAGGGTGCATTTTGGCCACTTGAATGCGACTTACCAAGTTAAAACTTGATATGTCAAAAACTTAGTAAGTTTTGATCGTAACTGCCCAGTTGCATACAGGTGATGGCCAGTAGTGACGTTTCGCGGCAACAAACCCAAACTCGTGTAGATCGATGCTGTTAACCACAATGACATAAGCAACTTTCTCTTCCTGCTACACGCCATTTTATTATATATATTTTTTAAAAAGACGGTGTTGTCTGACCGTCGGGTTCCGGTGGCTGTGTGGGCGGCGCAGCCGGAAAAAAACTGGTCTGACCGTCGGTTCTTTGTCTGTTTGGGTCCAGCTTAATGCGTCGCGTCTAGGCCAAAGAGGAGCTCTTCCAGGAGACTCTAACTTAATTTTTCTGTGTCCCCTCAGTGAAGAGTTCTTTTTCCTACTTTCACATTGACTCTGCTCTGCTGACGCTGACCTGCCGTTCCATAAGTTACCTTGAGAAGCGTTACCTGTGCCGAAGTTCTTTGGTTGATGTAAAAGTATATAAATTGCCCCTATTGCTCTGTACTGAATTTAGCGATAACGACTTATACTACCCCATAAGTCTTATCAAAGTGTTAATATATCTAATAGTCAACCACATTTGAGCAAGATTCGGAGACTGCTGGGCGCTAAAAGTGAAAACTTCATGCCGATAATTCTGCTACAGATTATAGACATTTAGATCTAAATCTAGATTATATATAATCTAGATCTAGAATCTAGCTAAGTCCATATTTTAAACGTAGTGGCTATTGTTATAGTCCTGTAAAGACGATTCTCAATGCTATTACAGGTCTGTAAAGATGATTTTCAAGGCTATTTTTACTGTCCTATCTAGATCTATGTGAAAAAAAAGATATAGATAGACCTAGATTAGATCAACAAGGTTTCAGGCAGCTGTAAAGACGATTCCTTATAAATGCTATTTTTACGGACATGTAAAGTTGATTTTCAAGGCTATTTTTGCGGCCCTATCTATGAATTTAAAAAAAAAGGGATAAACAAGGTTTCAGTCAGAGAGCCAATTCCAAATATGGTAGATTTATTTTTTATTTTTTTTTTACTTTAATTTACAACATATAAATCAGTCACAAAGGAGCACTTGACACAACATACATATATAATACACAATGCAACATGTATTTCAACATCATAACCAGTATAACTACCAATGCCAACAGGTAGGCCTACCATTAAGACACTGAAAATAACCAACTCAACAAATAAAGTTAGGTTTTGAACTAAATAAAACTAAATATTCAAGACACATAGACCCATGATAACACTCACAAGTACTGGACTTGCCCTACATGAGCGGCAAAACCATTTTCCTATAGGCAAAGAATCCTTTGCAGCTGAGGGATCTATCACAACTTATTGCCTGCATATATGAAGACTTAAACTTTCTGTACAAACACTGCAAACCCATTCATGAGATTTCTCTTTCTCTCAACCAAATCAAGCACCTTGGCCCAGGCCTCCACACTGAAGTGTTGCCTTGCCTCAGAAATGTCAACATCCTGATCTAAGACCTGTATTGACAGGTCACTTTCTGAGAAAAGAAATTTTGGAGAGGTCTTGGATTTTACTTGGATCAGCATCAGCCACAATCCATTGCAAAATCATATGCCCTATTTCCACTGAGGAAATATCCTTATTAATATGGCTTTAAAGATCCATGTCCTTTCTTTCTTTTAAGTAATCCTATGGAGTCACCTCTGCTTTCTTTGGTCTACCCCGTTCTGCAGCTCTCTTTGGAGAGTTTAATGTTATTTTGTTCCATTTGAGATGTTGTGGGAGTTTCAATAGCAGATGAATTGGGGATCCAAGGTGCTTCAATATCAGATACTACACATCGGGACTTTTATTTTGGAGCATAGCCTATGATTATTTCTCAAAAAGAAAGGTTCTAACATATTTTTATTTGAAAAAAAACAAAAAAACTCACTCATTATGCATCACACAGATTTTCATTGAAATAGATGAACAGCATACTATAGCAACATGTAAAGATCTATGTCAAGCAATAGTTAACTGCACAAAAATGTAAATTAAATATATGCACATTGATATCAATACGCTAGAACTCCACAATTTGAGAATCAATAACAAAAGTATCGCACAAGGCTGGATCCTTCCCCGCTCTTTTTATTTTGATACCGGATGTACTATAAGGCACAAAGGGATAACCCTAATAACATTATGCATAAACCGACTCATTATCCGGATATATTCGGGTTTTGAAAAGTAAGTGCAACCAATTATCCAGATAATCGAAAAACGATTCAATGCTTGGCAGTTAACATACCTCTGCGCATAAGTTTAAACAGTCTCTAAGACTTCCGCAACAGAGGTGCGGCTAACGTGCTCTAAGCCGTAAGAATAGCCCCAAGGACCATCTTTATGGGACTGTAAAAATAGTCACTGTATATAATCGTTATGGTAAGTAAATAAGCAAAATGGTGTTCCTGGTGGGTTTGCTTCTAGATCTAACTTCATTTATAGGCTATCATCGAAATGAAGAGCTACTTTCAAACAATATCTAGAGCGTTCACAATTTAATGCTCGCAACTTCTTCATTTCATCTGTAGCTGAAATGAAGATAGATCTAGAAAGTGGATCCATTTGCTCCAGGGATACTGGAAAAGAATTTTGGCTGACTTTTTATAGCCAAAGACATTAAATTTGATGTTGATGGTGGTTGATCATGTGCCCCTGAATCACCAGCCATCTGATTTTAGCCTTCGCGGTAAGACCCAGGCCCGGCAAGAGCCTAGACATTAAGACTTAGATCTAGATCCAGATCTAAATCTATAGAGAGCCATTTTGGGAAGATTTCTGCCCTGGGGAAACAGTTAAAGTAGATTAGCCTCCCACTCATCTTAATCGTACTGTGCTTCCTGAGGGAGCATCCTACTAAGGCCCTAAAAATAATGTGTCTGATTTACACCAGGTCTAAATTCATTGTGAAAATTTAGAAAAACAGAAAACAAAATTTTTTCATATAGTACGTCATTTCTTTGTTAAGGCATAGATCTAGTCCTATTTTTTTTACAAAATACAAATGTTTTTCTTGATCCCTATCATCAAGTGATGCATTAGCTCAGTATTTAGCTACGAGTAAGACAAGAGGCAACCAAAGGTTCGATCCACTTTATATTGTAAAATATTCACTTTATAATTTAGGCAATGTATGCATGCATTCTCTTCCAACCTTAATCTCATAGAAGAAAGTATAAAAGGAAAACGTTAGGAAATAGCAGTAAACATTGAATATTTTTATTTTCTATCATTTTGGAGATGGTTTCCCAATGCAAAATTCTTCCCTCCTTTGTGCTTGTGCTTTTCAACAAAAACATTTATTTTTACTTTTTATTTGCTTTGCAATGCTTACATTTAATTAGATCTAAATTTCATTGAATTTTAAGCCTGTTATAAGGCACAATGTTTCATTTTCATGCAACCTCATCAATTCTATAGATGTTCTGTAGATCTAGATCTAGACTCTAGGCTTTATCTCTAAATTTATAAATCTAGATCAAACAGAAAGTGGAAAGAGAAGCAATTGCAAATAATAAAAGTCTAAAATCAACCATCCCCTTTTCTTTGACAAAATGAAGGAATCTTAATTAAAATCTAAACTTTATTCTTTAATGCCTAGTCTCCTCTGTAAAACTTTCTCAAAGTCTTGCCCAAATATTTTGTAATATTCGATATTGAATTATTTATAAAATCAAACTTAGCCTAAAAATGTATAATAGATGACTTTTTAGAATTGCATTTTCCTTAATTAAACATTTTTCTTTCTTTTTTTTTTTTTTAGCAGAAAATTAATAATTTGGCAAGTGTTTAAATATTAATTAAAGTGGGCATTAATTTGAACTTGGGGACTGGGTCTGATTCTTACTATGGTATATATATGTTCAGTTAGTCCCTTTTTCATTTTATTGACACAAGCTGATTCCTAAGTTAATTATTGTAGGCATGCATGTATGCTTAATGATATTAGTCTTTGAATTAAAGTTGTAATACTACATTGTAAAAAGTGTGAACATCAACAATTTAAAAAAAACCCAGAAAATGTGTAGATTTACAATTCATAGTCTAAAGATAATTTGTATGCTTTCTTTTGAAGAATAGATGTCTCAAAATCTTGGATTTTTTTCTGACAACTGATTTATTTTAAACAATTTATTAAAAAATCCATTTTTAACTCTTGATTCATATTGCCTTAGGTTCTTTATCAACCCCTTCATTGCTACAAAAATTTGCTTTTATCACAGCTATTTTTAGGTTCAGAAACCTCCGACCTTTCTTATGATACTAAATTTATGGACCAAAAGCTAGAATTAGTATAATGAATCAACAACATGAAACTCAAGCTATAAGGTGTGTGCAGTGTATGTATATAGCGCACATGACCTGTGGTTATTTATGTACATGTATACAGAGCAATAAACAGGTTACATACAAGATATTTGAACTTCAATAATCTCTTACCCTCTCTGAATGTTTTTTTTTAAATAATTCAACCAGCTAAAAATTTATAACTTAAAAATCACCAGTGTTGAATAACTTTTTATTTAAAATTGCTATGATAAAACAATGCATTTAAAAAATCGAAACCTGAGCAGTGACTTGCCTTTATATAAACTTTAATTGCTGTGATGGTGAGACTTTAACATTTATCAGTTTTCAGTATTTGTTTATCTTTACTTTTTCTTGCTATTTTTCCCAGGTTTTTTAACAAAGCCCCCTCACAAAAATTGACATGGACAAAGTGGTGCAATTTTGTCGCCGTAATGCTATGATTTTGACTTGTGGAACAATTTTCGTGTCTATGCACTACATCTGGCTCCAGATGCAGTTTGACTCTGATTTTGTTCCTGAAAAAAGACAAAGAGATGAAGTAAAACTGGGCTGGATGACTTTTAATAATCCCCACAAGGCACCTGAAGAGTCTGAAAAGGTCAAAATTGAGCAGACAGCAGCATCCAAGGAGGATTAGAAATAACAATTTTTTTTTCCGTAGAGGGAAAGCAGTGTGGAAATGGAGGAAAGAAATACTGCAGTGTATGTTAATTTATTGCCTTAGTTTCGTGGTCAGAGATTCATGCCATTCATGAATAAATTTTGAAAATCTGTGGGCCTAATTTTTTTCAAGATTTAAATATGATTTTTTTTTCAAATGTCATGTTCAAATTCTTTCAAATTTTTTTTACATATGAATGGCATGAACCATTCTTTTTTGTATTGAAATCTACATGCAACAGCATTTTAAGGAAAGATTTGAAGTAAGTTGTTACCTAATGTGGCCCCTCAAATCCATGCACTAAACATTTTTTTATGCCTTTTTATTTTTCAAAGTGTACTGTGTACATGATTGGAATATGATCTGAATCACAGTCGGCTCTTGGCAGTATTTTTAATGTTTTGATGGCTTTTGGGACTTTTGTATGGTAGTGAGTGTTGGAAATTAAGGAAACAGAGAAAAAACTAGAAGCAGTGGAGATGAGGTTTATCAGAACAATGAGGATATCATGGACAGAAAAAAAGTCCAATGAATTGGTACAGAAAGAGGCTAATCTGGAGAAATCACTAATTAAAACCAATAGACATAGGCAACCACAATTTTTAGGCTATATTTGCTGACAAAAGGGTTTAGTACTAAGCAATCAGTGGAATGATTGAGAGCAAACAGTAGGCAAGGGTAGCAACAACAACTTTATGAGGTTATCTGGGTTTGAGTGGAGGCACATGATTGCCAATGTGTTTTCCAGACAAGGTACCTGAAGAAGACTGTGTACATGTTTGAATGCCAGTCCTAATCAGTTGGATGCTGCAAATAATTGTTTTCAAAAGCAAAAAGTTAAGCTATATAATATAATGGCATAATTCATAATCTTACCAAAATAACATTTTAGAATCATTGCATTTCTGAGAGTAAGACTATAGACGTGTCAGATGATCTTAATAATAATATTGAAGAATTGTGTCAATGCACTTTTCTTAAACATGCATCAATTAAATGAAACTTGGTTTCCTAAAGAAGCAGAAAAAAACTTAAACTTTCCTTGATATCTTATAAAACACACAAAGTGAATCGTGCCAACAAACAATACCTTTTTTCCTTGTGAATAATTCTTTTTGGAAAAGTTTAAACATTTTTATACTATTTTGAGTCCATTAATTTATTTACCTGGTTTTCACCATATTCCCTCATATTGAATTAAATTTGGGGTAAAAGCGATGTGTAACTGAATGGACTGGTTTCAAAGCTAATGACGTTTTGTTTTATTCATGCAGGAAAAGCAAGTTTATAAAGAGCATCAATTATGTAAGTAAGTGGGTTCACCAAAACAAATTTGTGTCATTCCTTCTGTTCATGTCTGGAGCGGTCATCATTTCAGCAATGTCATCACAAGATCATACACCCTCAGCCCCTGAGAGAGCTGAATGGAGAAGAAAGAGGCTGCAGTTGATGGAGAGAAGTAATCTGCCAAAGAATGGGCAAGAGTGATTGGATCCCTTTATAATTGTAAGATCCTCACTTCAAAAATAAAAAAAAAAAAATTCTGCATGTCAGTCCTAGCATTTTGTTTCTGGTCAGATGACTTTTTTTGATAGATCGGAAGATCTTCTAGCTTATCATAAAATAATAGAGTTCATTTCTTTTCCTCTTCAACTTCTTAAATGAGAAATTCATCTTTAAAAAAAAAAAACAAGTTCAGCTGAAAAACTGATTCATGTTCACATGCTCATTGGTATATATAAGTAATTCATTTGTCATGAGCTGTCAAAAAAATTGGGGGGGGGGAAAAAAAAAATGTTGGATCTTAACATTCAATGCATAGAACATTTTATAATTTGGGGGATCCCTTATAAAAATGAAAGTGTGGTGCCTGTTCTTCAAATTTTATTCTCTTTAAATACTGCATGCATGCATGCATGCCTGCTTTCAATGTAGTAAAGTTCCAATTTTAAAATACACAGTAGAATTCTTTTAGACGAAAAAAAAATATTAAGGCCAGACTGCTTTAGAGTTTTTATTTTACACCCCTTTAAATAAAAAATCTGTTGTAAAAGTACTAAAAGATATAAAATTTTTCTTTAAAAATTATTCCCTGTAAAGACTTCAGGTCCATATCATATGATGAGGTGCAACATGTTACGGATAAGATTCCTTCATTGTGTATCAAAATTAGCATCTGCAACTGACAGGCCTTGAAATATTGATTGAAGCCCTATAAACACATGCACACACACGCACACATGCATACACATGCAGACATACACACCAGAAAAAAAGTCAGTTAGATGGCTGTTGAACTCACTGAGCACTGAGCTAAATTGTGCTGTTAATAATGTGTCAAAGTATAAAAAATACTGCTAGCTTATGAAATTTGGTGTATTGATAGTTTTATATTAGTATTATGATCTGTTACATTTTGATGTCATTCTCTAAAAAAAGGGGGGGGGGGGTCATTTTTTTTCAAAATAGGCTGTATTTTCACTTTCAAACTTTTTTTTTTCGGCCCTTTACATTCAAAACCCCTGTGCACAAAACAAAGAAAAAAGTAATCAGCAAGTTAGTTTTAGTCAAAACTATAATGATTTACATGAAAAAAAGATATATCCAACTATCTGAATACACTCAATAGTCAACAATAGTTCTTTTGGGTGTAATACATCTCCAAGCATAAAGTATAATTGACAAATTTTATAGATCTATGTAAAAAATGAAAATCATTGAAAAAATGCACTCTATCTCACAAATGTAAAAACATACAAATCATAAAACAATACAAACTGTTACATAATCTAGATGAACTAATTTTGTGTCCCTTTGACAATTCTAGATCTACAGTTAGATCTAGATCAAGACTGAAAATATGACAGATATTTACATCCTGCTGATCATAAGTGGGCGTGCTCGTTGTAAAAATTTAGATTTAGATTTAGATCTAGATCTTAGATTCTGAAAGTGAATAGGCCTAGATGCTCGCCAGTGTCGGAGTAAGTTACATAGATTCTAGTTCAATCTACAGAATGTAAGATGATGTGGCTAAATCTAGATCTAAAAAAATTACCATATAGAATTTCGATCTCTGTCTGTTCATTTCTCTCTTGAATAAGCCATTATGTTTGCACTTGAAACTTTTGAGGCAAGGAAAATATTACACAGGGGCTTCCCTTTGCTCTCAAATAATTTGGCAAAAGGAAATAAATAAGAGCAGGAGCAGTAGTGATCAGGAAAACGAAGACTGTATACGCCGTTTTCGTATTCGGTGGAATACGATAACGGAATACCAAGTATACTCGGTATTCATACTCGGTGAGTTAAAGGACTTTATTGTTTTTCTCTAGAGGAGTTGTGACAAAATGGAATAACATTTTTGCATTTTTAAAACAGAATGTAAGTATTCTTTTCCCAGTAAATACTTATTGATGCATTTGCATTCATTTTTTAATACAGTATCCACAATTTGGTCTACTATCTTTTTCATTCTTTGATTGTTGAAATGCTTTTTAAAAAGTACTTTATCTGTTTGAAAAAAAATATGAATTTCAAATATGTAAAATATTGTTTTTAAGGTCAACAATATGTTTTAAATTTATATGTAAAATATTGTTTTTTAGGTCAACAACATGTTTCATCTTGAGAAAAACAAGCCTGTGTCTTCACAGATAAAAGTAGCTTCTGTGGACTCCCCAGATAACTTGTCTTCTATCAGTGCTTTCCTGGATCTTGTAGGTTCTTGCAGTGGTCCAGATGGAGGTATTCATATGATTAGAAACCCTTGTGGTGGGCATGTGACAATGACCACAGACAGCAGCCGCCTTCTGGCTTCTATGTGCTTGTCTCGGCAGATCCTCAAATTAGTAATGAACTCTGTGCAGGGTCACCTAAAGGAGTTTGGAGATGGAGGAAAGTATCTTGCCTTTGCCTGCTTAAGCCTGATCAAACTGACAATTCAGGAGACTGGTAAATCCACTCATCATAGAGCCTACTCTGCTCTGAATGAGCAGTTTGTTAAGCTTGTATCAGAATATCTTAACTCCGAAGAATGTGCTGTGTGCGTGAATGCTGATCTTACAGATATGCATGTGCTTTTTGCTTATACTAGAAGTGTAATATCCACAAGGCCTTTATTGCACTTGTCAGAGAGAGATTTTGAACAGATAAGCCAACTGATCGTAAAGTGCTTTGTGGAATCTATACCAGAGCAGGAAAATAATGACTCGGGGCCAGGTCATTCTAATCGCATATTTATCGTTGGCTCTCCCCTTGAACACCCTAGGAGCAGTAGACTGTTGAAAGGATTATTGTTAGAATGCCCTGAACTACCAATTGTGAAGGGGGAGCATGCATTCAGTATCATGAAAACAAACCAGAGAAGCAAAGACTTTTTAAGTGAAGGAGATAGTTCAAAGTGTATCAAAGTTGCTCTTGTGACTTGTTCAATGTCTGGAGACTTAGAGGACATTGTCTCTGCCACCTTTGAGGTTTCTGAAGGGCAGGCAGCCACTGCGGAAAACCTTGTGTTGGACAAATGGGCAGAGTTTTGCATTAGACTTGCTCATTATCAGGTTGGCCTTCTGCTTTGCCAGAAGGTTATCCACCCACGGCTGAAAATTTTGCTCAAGACCCAAAATATAATGGCTGTCGATCGTCTCGGCTCAAATGTTGTCCCTTATGTACAGGATCTTACAGGTAGATGGTCTCAGTTGGATATATATTGTTTTTGAAAGTGTGTCTTTTGTATTGCAATTTTGCTCAGGCTATAAATTATGAAATTGGAATTTTTTTTTTTTTCATTTTTTAACCTATGTAGTTTCCATTGGCTTGGAGGCTCCAACAGAAATCCTATATCATGCAACTTTTACTTTATGCCTGTTTCGATTTCAGCAAAAAAAAAAAAAAAAGCAATATCTCTCGTACAAATAAAAAAGAAAGCAAAAAAAAAAAACATCTGATGTTTCATTTTTTTTTTTCTTTTGCTTTTTACCGTTATACCAAAGTTTAAATTCTGAAAACATATTCTTTTCACAATTGATTTATACTACAAGATGTTAGTACATGTAATACTTAAAAAGATTAAAACTGGAATTGGTATGGTAAAGACTGAAAACAAGGCATATTTTTTTCTTAACTCTTTCTAATGGCTCACTTTCACCAGTTCAGTCTCCCCTTATGTTATACAAATATGACTTTAATTGTGGAGTTGAGTTCATGTATGTCTAAATCACTTAATTATACCATCAGCAAAAATAGTAAGGATATGTGGTGGGGCCACACCTCTTAAACTGAATATTGCAAACTAGAGTTTTAAGGAAAGTATTCTCTTTTTTTTTCTTTACATTTTAGCACATGGCACACAATATACTCCTACTTTTGTCTTCGTTGCAAAATTTGCAAGAATCATCTTGTAATTTTGATGATTCATAATAATAATTGCAAATAAAAATATTGCAATAATCGCAATACATAATTTACACATTTTACATATTTTTAATTGCTTCTTCAACATTTATTCTGGACTCTATAGACTTCCTCAATTTTTTTCCTTTTTGATTTAAATATTATGTCGAAAGCAAAATATTACAGATTTGATTGTTATCTTAAATGTTTATAGTTTATAGTTTATTTGGTTTCGTATCTTTTGTGAGATTTATATCATTTTTCTTTTGTTTTGGCAACATCAGGTTCTCAAAAGTCAAACTTTCTAAGGTGTTATTGAGAAAAGTTTTTTTTCACAATTTTGAAATGTCCTCTCAAAGGAGCCCAGCCTATTGTGTCTGTAATCGCTGTGACCAACCCTGAAAGCCTTTGTGGGTACATCACTGCAGCTGAGCATATGCTGCTTAATGACAAGAGTTATCTTCTCCTTAAACAACCCAAAGCTTCCCTGGTTACGCTCATATTATGCTCCAAGACGGAGGAGAGTTTGGAAGAGTTTAAGGTACACACTTCACTTTTAATTGTAACCGATTCACTACCACCATATATTTTTCGACTGGACACAGGGGTAGAAAGGGATCATTGAAAAATTGGCTATCATATTATAAAAAGCTAATAAAGAACTTTTCTCTAGGGTAAAACCATAGAAATTATATATCAAATTGAAATTAATTGTATCTAGTTTCTATAAATAAACATCAAAAAAGAAAAATTGCTCTTTATTTCATTTTGAAAAAACGGCAAACTGGAGAAAAAAATTTTCAATAAAAAATGACGATGTATAAATATAACATAGTGCTAAATCTAATGATAATTTATGGGCTTTGAAAGGTAGATTTTTATAAATTGTGGTTACATAGGCATTTAAACACCAAAAATTGTGATAAAAAGTTGAATACTTTTTTATTTATAGCAAAAATAGAAATTGCTATCAATTTGATAAATTATGGTCCCTGATGCACATATAGATTGAAAATGGAACAGATATGTATGTAAACAGCTATTTCTACATTCAAACTTTGTGAAAAAGGAAGAGAAGTGTAAATCTCGCTCATGTGCAAAATTAGTTAACATACATTTAGTACTTCATACAAATATTAACCCATTTATACTGAGCCAGTTTTACCGGCTTAGGGTCCAAATGTAGTAATATTTTGAGCGGGAAAAACCGGCTTAGGGTAGTCATTCAGTTTAACTGTGATGA
>BLXT01005385.1:136129-147305 GCA_019648995.1 Plakobranchus ocellatus
CTTCAACTCGATAAAGTTTACGTATTCTAACGTGCGTAACGGGGACACGACAATAAAGCACTGATCTAGATGAGTTCTGTGTCTCGGTCACGAACGAATGTTTGAACTACTCTTTTGATTCAATACTTTAATATTTAAAAATAGGAAGCTGTTCTCAATATTTTTAGTTACTTCTTTAAAAAAAGAGACAGCTTACATCCTACTAACTCTTCGTGTTTCGCGGTTAGGGGAACTACTTTCCATTGGTTACTTTTCAAATTTTATAGGCCTGTAATTGATAATTTTCTCTTTTCCTCTGTCTCTCCAACTTAGGTGACTCAAAGTCAAACCTATCAAGTCGGGCAGTACCTTGAGGTGTTTCTGTACGCAGAAAATGGTGCTCGCCGCCCTTACCGGGGCATTGTAAGTACTATTTTTAATTGTCAACTTTAGTCTTTCGCCTTATCTTAGGGTAAGTTAGCATCGATCTTTGTATCAATTGCTCAATATGTTCATTCTACATTTAGCAACTCTAGGGAATTTCACATTTGTAATATATGTGTTATCGATACGTGTCGTTGGATTAAAGAAAAGCTAAAGGCAGGTGAGCACTAATAACTGTTTTAGTGGTTTGAAAACTTTTTAAAGTAGCGATATGATTTGCCCACTTTTTGTGTATTTCTGCAATTCTTTCAGAACACCTATCTTATAGCCATGCAGTATCATTTGCTTAATATAATGCCTGCTTCATCGGCATGTAAAATATAAGTGAGATAAATATCTTACTCTTAGTGCTGTTTGTCATTGACATTTATTGTCACAATAAACTAGCTGAAACTTAAGGTCCTCTTCATTTTGTCCACAACCCCTCTCTATACAGATCCAAGACTGCATTGATGGGGAGTGGGAGATCAGGTTCATGGAGAAGAAGGGGGATGCTTATGTGTGGCCGGTGAAGGATGACATTTCTCTTATGCCTGGGAGTGACATTTCTCAAATCTTGCCACCTCCAACTTAAATCAAAAGAGGGAAATACAAGTTCATTTCCTAAAGATTGTTTTGGCTTCCCACCTTCAAATACAATTTTCTTTTCTTTCTTTTTTTTACTTCTAGTGCATTTTGAATTTGGAATAAACCTTTGAATTTTACGTCTTCGTCTTACTCATACTTCCTTCTCTTATTTTTCCTCTCGTTATGGTTTTCGTGTCCCAATTATGTACAGAAGAGACAATTATACACTATACTGGTGTTTTACTGGGAGGATTATATTATTTTAATGTTCAATTACTTAAAACTTTTGACAGTTGAAAAGTGAGTGCTAATTGAAATGGGCACTTGGGATAGTCAAAACTGTACTAACAAAACTTTGAATCTTCATTCTTCTGTGCGTGACGGTGTCCCGTATGAGTATGGCTTGTTACAGATCTCATATTAATTTTATTCTATTAATTTATATATATATGATAGCAGGCCAGATCTGCTTCCTATCACAAAATGAATCAAGGTTTACAATAATATAACAGCAGAGCTAGGATTACCATATGGGACACCAAGTAACGCACAGAAGATTTTCAACAGCATATCTAAGAATAAGTGCCCTGAAATAACAAAAATGTTTGCTGCTCTGGGAGTAAATTTTTATGATAATATAGTCTTTAGCCTGTTCATTCACCAAATTTCATTGCTTTCATTTGAAAAAAAAATTTGGGGGGAGATGTAACAATTGGTGTACCCATGATCTGAGCCAAACACATAAGTTTTATTATTTTTCAGAGCTTCATAGTCAATCATATTTATGTATTGAGTTTTGAGTGTATTTAAGATATGTATATATATATATATTGAAAGAAGAAATACATATCAATACAAAAAATGGGTCTATTAATGAAAAGAAATTTGCTTTACCTTGATGAGGTTGCAGTCAGGTTATTATTGCAACCATATGAATTTGGTTTGTGCTGTGTCATAGGTTTTTTTTGTTTACTCTACCTTTGGGACACTGTTTATTATAATTTTAAATGCAATATTAAGATTAACTTAATGGTGCAGTTCTGTTAGGATTAAGAGCATTTTCTGTTCTCAAACATGACTTAATATATCAAAGAAAAATATTTAAAGAAGACTATTAATAATTACTATAATTCATCTTTCTATAAAGGTAAGGAGTAGTTTATCTACCTTAGCAGATGGAGCAGGCTGCTCAGAAGCTCAAGTGCTGTCTGCTTTGTCAGTGTTTCGTTCTGCAGTCTTTCATCGCTGGGTTCAGCTTTTGCAAAAGGGTGACAGCATTATTGAAGACTCCTGGGATAAACTGATGATTGATTCAAAGACCAAACACTGCTGGAAGACACCGAGTGGCTGTAAAAAGGCTGGGTTAGTCTTTTTGAATAGCCACTTCATGAAAACTTATCTATCTTAATTTTCTTAAGTTACCTATGTAAAATAATCCTTCTTTTTGTACATACATTTATTAAGTGCAATAAAATCCTTACTCTGAACTCTGAGCATTAACTCCTCTGAGGTAAGTTCTAACTTTGAAGTTGAACATGAGCAAAGGTTAATAAAATTATGTGACAAGTTCATCCTTTGACTAAACTAGTTGATGCAGATTCCTTAGATTTAAGCAACATGAGGTAAAGATTTTTTGAGTATTCACATTTTTATCATTATTGTTTTTTTTTTAAATACTTCTCAATTTTTTGACTGAGTTTCAAGAAATATATTTATATTGTTGTTTTTGAGATATTTGAAACAAACAAACTACTGAAACATTTCACCTTTTTGAGCTAAATCTTTTTTTTTTGTATTATTGAAGTGACAATGCATATTAAAGGTTTGGAATTACCAGCTCAACAATATTCTTTTTTGGTTTTAGCTTTTTTTATCATTGTGTTTAAGCACTTGAGATCAGGTGTATAACTTTTTTATCTTCTTTAGATTAAGAAAATGCTGCCTTTAAGAGTTTAAAAATTGAGTGGACTGTACAAGCAGACAAAATATTAAGTTTTTACCAGTTTATGTTTTTGTTATCATCCTCGTACAAATTTAAAAAATATTCTACCTTAAAGCCTTGGTTTTTTTTTCTGTTTTTGATGATGTAAATTATTTTATATTAACCATTATAAAGCTATTTTTAGATATGCACTGAAAATAAAAAATTGAGCAGCAAATATCTTTTTTAAAAAATGAAATGTCTGTGTCAACTAATAATTTTAAAGACTCGTCCATAACAAACTTGAACAGATTTTTTTAGATCTGGACTTTAATTTTTTTTAAGAGGAGGCATACATCACTGCAAAAATCTCAATACAAATCAATCTAAAAGTCAAGAAGCTGCTTCAAAACTCATGCAAATATTCCACAAGAAAAGAAAAGAATTGAAAGAGCGAAATCAAAGAAAAAGTATAAAATGATAAAATGAGCAAAACATAGAAAGAAATTAAATCAAGACAAGAGCTCTTGTTTTCAGTCATAGATATAAAGGACTATGTATCGAGAACAAATTGATGTTTTTCTTTGAGACAAAACATTCTAAAATGCCTCAGGGACCAGCTCAAATATATAGAAATATGCTGAGAAAGTTTTGTCGTAAGTGACAATTTATAAATACTTCATTCAAGATCATGTCAATGTTTGGGTCTTGCAGCAGCATTTCCAATAAAGAGAACAAAACAAAATAAGAACCAAAACCATCAATAAAGGAGTAGGCCTCATTATCCATTATATATGGGTAATATAAATGTCATTATAATTAATGTCACTTATATGAAGGTCTAGTGTATTCTTCTCATTTGACATGTATTTTGCTTTTAGATTATCATTTTATTCAATGAATCATTTTCAGGTTTTTTTCAGAACTGCACATTCTTTTTTACCAACTATTGTGGCGAAAATTAATTTCAAGATAGTCTTTAGGCCACACATTAGTTCCATTATATTGCTATCATATAGGAAAAGAATTGGTTGTAGCTTTAAAAAGATATCATATTCAAATTCAGCATAGAAGAAAAAAATGAAAGTTTTATGAATCTGTCATGAAAAATAACAATTTTATGTTAATAATTAAGCCCTCTGATTTCCACTCAAGTTGGTGATTATATTTCCTTCCTCAAAATTGGCCAGTGTGCTGTTAAAAAAAAAAAAAACCCACATAAATCATTTTATATTTATTATTTTATTGTAATCTATGCCTTGTTTGAGTAATATACTAGAGTATTATGTCTTTTATTTCAATACTAATATGCAACTCTAAAATGCCTCTTTTGTGCTAAAAATTGGCTGCATCAAAAGCGTTCTGGGCAATTTTGTTATTAATTTACAAATTTAATTATGATCTGAGCATTCTAGAATTTTTCCATATGAATAACCGTGTCCTGAGCTGCAGAGAAATGCATCATCTTTCCTAATTAAGAATTTACAAATAATTAATATTGACCTTTAAAAACAAGGTCTCAGTGCCTTTGCTTTTGGTAATTAACCCTTTCAAACCTGAGCCCCTCTGGCTGTCATCCTCTCCCACCTGACTTTGGAGCAAAATGGCTGAATTCAGGAAAGAGTACTGTGATACAGATAAATTTATCAGAAGAATGATGAGGTTGTCATTTACAGAAAAAGAGTCCAATGAATCTAGATCTAGGCTCAGTAAATATCTCTGGTCATCCCCTTTCTAAATTTTTTCCCCCAAAATCTATTTCTTTCACCATTTATCTTTATCTTCAAGTCTATATTCATCAATAGATCAAAATCTAGATCTATCTATCGGCTCTCCTAACTCATCGTCATCGCTGTCGTTTTCATTATAAGAATAATGTTGGTCAAATTTTTGTTTAACCTCATTAGAATCAATGATTTGTTCAAGTACATATTTGCAGAAAACATTTTTTGTTATGGGGGTTTCTCAGACAACGTCCCTAGTAACTATTAGTCTACCAGGATTCACTGAAGAGGATCCTGCTTAACCAAGAATCTGGTCTGATGAGATTAAAAATGTGTGGCAATCTCACAAAATGAGTCAAGTTCTATGCTGAGATCAATTCAAAATATTAAAGTAAAGAAGTAAAAATTCCTAATGCCTTAATACAGAAAGTCTATAGCCTGTCTATAGAAATTTCTCCTCATAAAGAGGTGAATAGTTTTTACCCCACTAGGTAATGGTTTCATTCAAAGTCAGTCATGCAAAACTACAACTCAACTCATTTTGTGGAACTGTTCCACAAATACCCATTTCAAGTTTTCATAAAATTAAAAACTGTTTTCAGATTTCAGTGAATGTTTCTTTTTTTTTTTCTAGTTCAATGAAGCCTTTCCCACAAAAGCAATTTTGTTCAATTTTCGTGTGTTTGAAAAATAAATTTCGGGTATTTATTAACATGAGTAGATCTCCTTTTTTAAAAATTGCAAATTAAGAAATTGAAATGTGATTGTGTACTGCATGCTTCTTAACGACCCTGTTTTATATAATCATGAGTTTCTGGATGCTCCTTCTCATCAGGTCCATGGAAGAACAGCTGTTTTGTTGCTGTGGTCTGAACACATCCAGTCTGACCTCAATATCATTGACAAATGGTGCATCTTTTGTCATGTTCAACCCCAGCCGAGATTCAAGTGCCAGGGGTCAAGTTTTTCCCAATCACTGTAGAAATGGAGATAAAAGGGAAAGTTCTGCCTTTGATGCACTTTTGTCTGATTCTGAGCCAGGTGCCACTGGCACTGCAGAATCTCAGCTTTGCTTAAATCAGCCTGTGACAATCACTGCTACTTTAGATCATTTCTCTGCTGCCATACAAGGTCTGTACAAAGCTGTCTTCACTGCTAACCTGGTTTTATCCCTTGGGCAAGTCATAAGTGATGTAGACTAAAGGATGTGTTTTTGGGGTATGGTCCATTCTAGCTCTAAATGATTTGGGCTTTGACAAAACATCTATCAAATGTAATAATCATGATGTAAAGGTTGGCGTTTCATAGAAAAGTGTTTTCTTCATGAAAAAAATCTGTTCAGTCAGTGGCTTTGAACAAATCACAGCTTTGATTTGGTGAAAGCTTAAACAAAGACAATATTATTCCATACAATATAGTGTTAAGGAAGAAATTCTGGAAAGGAGTTAAATTTGATGCCTTCTTTGTACATGCTCATCATGCTATATCTATTTTTTTATAAGTATTTTGATGTGCCCGCCACCTCTCTTCCTGAGAAAAAGTAACAGCTCTATGTCATCAATTTGTTATTTTCTCAACTTCACCTTTAGGAAAATTCTTTGCTGCATTGAAATCTGCGTTGTTGCTGTCCAGTCTTGCTCTTTGCAAGATTTATTTTGTTTCACGAAAAGTAAATATGTAGATCTGTATATGTAATGGCAATCTTTATGATGCCTGCTTGAAACTGCGAATTGTGCTTTTCAGTTGTGATGTTTGAAAAAGATGCTGGAAAGGAAAATGGCATATGACTTTTAAAAATGTGAGTTTTTTAATGTTGGTGATGGTTTCTATTCCTTTCAATAAACCAATTTCACTCAAGGGAAAAAATCCACTGGCTTCATGGAATATTTACTCGGTCTCAACCTTGGATTTTGACACAATTTCATCAACGTAGAAATGGGGCTTGGATCTAAACAATGGCCATAGATCCGTCTGTCTTCCCAGTGACTGAGTGTATAGCATTATATTTAGACCCAAAATAAGAAGGGATAATCAGGGGACAAGCCCACCGACTTCAAGATCTACCTTTTGTGCTAGCAACAAAATGAAGAGGTCGTGGGCATAAAGTTGTGTGAAAGTAGCACAGTTTGCGAAATAATTTGGCCTACTTCTGCTTCATTTCATCGGTAACTTGTTGTAAAAGTAGATCTATAAGTAGGTGGGTCTGTCTCCTGATTATCCCATAAGTTTTGCCGTAACATACAAATAATTTTAAAGGCATGAACTTATTTATTAGTGAAGGTTTGTTCATCAATGTGTTCATTATGAGTGGTGAGTGGGCAAAAAACTACATCCCTTGCTCAAGTTGATCGTCTGCGAGATTCACCATTGCATACATGATACATGCACAGGTTCAGGCGAGACTGAATAGCCAGGAAACATCAAGGTCATTGTTTTCTTTTGTCGGTTAAATTTACACAATGACTATCTCATAAATAATTGTTTGTGCATTAAAAAGAAAATTGAATTTTTTTTTTAACCAGCTAATTTTATTGTCGGTGTTTCGATAAAAAAATGCTCACATTTTGCCTTTTTAAAAAACATTTTTAAAGGTTTTTTTTTCAATATTTGTTGTCCCATCGAGACTTAAAATATTTGGCATTTGTTTACAAATGCAAATGAGTATCTAGGAGCCAGGAACATTTATTGGATGGCGCTGTCAGTAATAGCACTTTTCTGAAGCCAACACATTTTCGTCGCTGTGGGTTTTTATACAGTCATTTTTTTCTCACTTGCCATTTGTCTCCAACATGATATAAAAAAGTAAATTGAAATCTCTCTTGAAAGAAGCTTTTGATAAATATTAATCTGAATTAATTTCGTCATGTTGTGGGCGAAAAGAATTGTTGCTTTGCTTCTATCTGAGCTCGCCAGGCGGATTTTGGGTGCCTACTTTCAATTCTTGTGTCTTTTTAGATTTGCAATCCATTCTTTTTTCTTTTGTTTCATGCACAGTTTTAAAAAAAAAAAATTTACACATAGAGGTAACAATTTGAGTGGGAAGGTGGTGTAGTAACAGCCCCGAGCATCGCAGCGTGCCGTGAAAATTAGATCTACGTTTCTAGGGAGCTCTCTTTAAACTTAGTTCTTTTGATCAGGAAAAGTCTCACAAAGTACTAACTTAGCTCTTCAGAAAGAGGAGATTCTGTACTTTATTTTGAGCCTAGGCGAAGCGGAGTTCATTGATTTTTAAGTTTATAGAGAGCGAGAAGAAAGAAAAATCTTGACCGCAACACCCGAAAATCGAGAAAAATTATACTTCGCAGGGTATCGTTTGAAAAATGAAAGAGCATTTTATTTCCTTTTTAAATATGTAATTTTCAACACGCTATATATTATTCTGACCACTGGTTTTTAAGTTAAATAAGACGCCCATCTGTCAATTTCACCAATTTCGCCACGGCTGTGGAAAGCCCGACCTTTAGATCTAGAACTAGATCTAAATACATGTACTGGAGTGGGCCAAACGAATACTCAACTCTTAAAAATGTCTGAGTCAGAGGAAAATTCTGTTCAGAGGCCACCCACACCAATTCTTGATGAATTGAGTCAGTGTTTGATTGTTACATCCATTCAACAAATTAGAATTTTACTTCAAATTAATATTTTAAATTTTGGATGCTCGTTTTGTCCGTGAGTTTAGAAGTATCGAAATATACCACGTTTGAGACATTGAATACCCAAAATACTAATTTAGCAAATATTGTGGAAAGAACAAACTTTGCTCTGTTTGCTGGAATAAGCATGAAAAACCATATTCTTGTAAATTACCAATTAGATCTAGGTTTGTTTTGCTATTATAAATACACCCGCTGCCTTTAATTCTTAATCCAACTATAATAAAGAAAAAAAGTATCAGAATCATCACCTAACAAAAATAAAGAATCAGGTTGGGAATATGGTAGGCAAGTCCAGTCAGAATAAAGGGGAAAGAAGTATTTAGATTTGCTATTGCATTCCGTTCTAAAGTGTCTGTTGTTCTAAAGAAAATAAGAGTCTCTAAAGGCTAAAAAGAAATTCTGATAATAGTGTGTGAGGGCAGAAATAGAAAGAAAAATATTTTTAAAAGTATTTTGCCACACTTAATATTTTAGAATAGGCTTCTTATCAAAAGTGATAATAGTTTGTTGTGTGCATATGTTACGATAATTTGATGATTTTTAGCCAGAAGTTGTTGACTAAATGTTGATTATTGAATTCATAAAGCTTAATATACACACTGAGGATGTGACATAACCCAGTTGTGAAATTTTTCGTGTAAATCATTTGCACTTTGCATGTTTCAAGTTGCTTTAGCAGGCAAAATAATGATTGTAGCTTAAAAATGACTTAAAATTCAGATTCTGCACCAAAAATTACAGAAAGGGTGTAAATTTCGTATCTATAGCATTCACACTCACTATTTTATGCAATAGTGCTTCAGAATCCAATGAACCAATTGTGCTCTTGTGTTGCGCATTTTTTCAAATTTCAAAATCGTGTAACTTTTTTATTTATTGATGGATTTCCTTTCTGTTTTTTCCGATCTTCATGGTTTTTCAACATCTTTGCAACAAACATGATTAAAAATCTGTAAAATCATTTTAAAATTTTTGTTTGTGATACCTACTTCAAAGTTAAAATGATTGACACCATTACCAAAAATATATTACCAATCAGTCATATTTGCAGATAGGACAGGAAGTTAAAAATCATAAGGTATCTAAGTGCTATCTCCATGATAAAGATATATATTGTAAACCTCACTCTTTGGAAAATTGCATTGCTTATGACTGGTATGTTGGATTTTTTTTTACATGGGATCTACAACAAAACTCCGTGTCACCACAAATTTAGAATATCTATTTAGTAATAGTAGTGATAAAATTATGAAAAGTAAAGGAATGAAGGCTGAAGCCTATGGTTTTTCATATTTTGTTGCTATGGAGTTTTTTATCATATCATGTAACTATTAGTTGTTCATTTCACTTTTACTCAGGGCTCCATTTTATACTGTGCATAACTAATTCTGTCTTGGCTAACAGCTCTATTTTTATATGGAATTACAGATTCTACTGGATTCTATCAAATCAACTTGTGCTTGTGTAAGTTTAAGGGGGGGAAAAAAGCTACCTAGCGGAAGCAAAAAAAGCCTGTAATGCAGTGAATATTTAGAACTACATAAAGGTTAGATGATGTCAACATTAATTGTCCAAAGATTGATTTGTAAAAGATGTGGTCTTCTGTGTTTGTCTGGAACTATAGATCATGTATTGTAAATGTATTTAATTTTCATAAATTTTACATTTTCAGAAGGATGCTTTTTCAACAATAATGTGCTCACTTTTTCTTCCCTTTCATTTATAACATCTAAATTTGTAAATGAAAAAAAACATGTCATGCTTACAAATATAAAAGGATTTCCTTAACTATGGACCACCATAATCTGCATTATTGGGTGAAGATGTATGGCACCATTTTGTTGTGGTAGAGAATCTATTGAAAGTCTTAGGTCATGGGCAATAAGAAAGAATAGCAACAACTTTATTTTAAGTTAACTGAGAATATTTTAATTTAACTGAGTAGAGGAACATAATCGCCAGTGTTCCAGACTAAATACCTGAAGAAGAAGAGAATCTATAAGTAAAGAATTCTTGGAAATATCTTAAGTCATGAATCGTAGTAGAAAGTAAGATCCAAAAGTTTCACTTCTGACGGACGTATTTCCTTTACATGTAAAAGCATTTACCAGCTTATGTTTTTTTTTTTTTTTTTTGACATCATTGGCAATAAAGGTGTCTATGAATCCAAGTGTTGCAAAAACAATTTCCTTTGCCAGAGTTCTACATCATTAGTACATGGTAAAAAAATAAAAATCTTTCGGAGGCATTTTGGCCATGATTAATGCCAGAATACATTTATGAAATACATATAATCTAGAGCTAGCTATTGTCTTTTTTGTCTTAGAATTCAATTCAATATTTTCTTTCATTGACAAGTGTTGGCGTTAGATTCCTTATTGAGAAATTTCTTCTGCAGTTGATCAAAATTTTGTTTCATCTTAAAAAAGGGGTAAAAATATACATTGGTGACATTTCTTATTTTCATTTTGTTTCTGCGTTTCTTTTTGTTTGTGTTTATATAATCTTAACAATTTAAGATCTTTATTTAGATGTTAGGAAAACGTTTTATTAACTAAGTCCAAAAAAAAAAACAACAACACTTTTTGATATATATTCTTTCTTTTGTGTAATGTGTGATTAAAATCATAACTTATGTGTCAGGGCTGCCTTGGTTATTTTTCGTTTTTTTTTTTTTTTTTTAATTAGTAGTACATGTAACTGTGTGTTTCATACCTTTGTACCGAATGTAAATTAAGTGAAAAATGGAACGAAACATTTAACATTCCTTGACTAAAATTCAAGCATAATAAAACAAACCTTTTAGTATTGAGCAAGGGAGAGGAAATTACTTTGTTTCATTTTGTTTTTCAAGAGTTTCTCCAATTTCAAAGCATCAAACA
>BLXT01005385.1:173563-187578 GCA_019648995.1 Plakobranchus ocellatus
ACCTACCTACCTCATCTATCTATCTATCTATCTATCTATCTATCTATCTATCTATCTACCTATCTATCTATCTATCTATCTATCTATCTATCTAGCTAGCTAGCTAGCTATCTATCTATCTATCTATCCGGTCGCATATTACCACACGTTCAATATTATTATCACGATTGTAGGAAACAAAAGGGGAAAAAAATTAATGATGACATTTTTGTTTGTGAAAGTGAAAATAAAATGTAAGTCCAACATAGAATCTACTTGTATCGGGAAACGTCCGTAGATATGGGATTATTTTTTAATATCATTTTGAAATGAAAAAGGAGGAATAAATACATGCTTTGTTGCTGGGGTTTTTTTTCAAACCTCACATTAACGTTGAGACCCGACTCATTAGGACTGGTCGCAAGGCACTTACAACATTTCCATAGATGAAGATGCAACTTTTTGTTAAAGAAAAAGAAAGATAATTCAAACGGTATTGTTTCAGGTTCACAAGAAAATGTATCTTTTTATCAATAAATAATGAAACAAAAAAAAAACAACAAAACAAAAAAAAAACCAACAATTAAAGGGCCAGGAAGTTGAGAAGGATTCTGCGGTCCGTCTAAGTACAATAATGTACTTCAGTAAAGGTAATAAAGAATAGGTAGATGAAAACAAAGTGATGTTTCCAGTGTCAAATGCGACAAGTAACCTTTATTGATGTTAGCAAGAGCAGCATGCCTGTGGTGTTGTTACTGTTCGGACCTGATGATAAAGTCACAGCGGGTAGGCAAATATAAAAGTGGGTGACGTTTACTCTACCGTAGAGGTTACCTAGCACTAGTTTTAGTTAAGTTGTGAGGCTAAATGGTCGTTGCTTTAGAGTGGCTATATCTTAAAGCTGAGAAAAACAAATAAATTACAATTCTGCCAGATCAAATTTGCCTAAAGCTGTAATGCAGCATTGAAATATAAAAGAAGGTGTAAGAGCACGGCAATGTATTCTATAAACACTTACCATCCCTTGGAAAGATCCTCTAGGTCCACTGAGTGGGGCTAGTGCTTTCTAGTTTAAGACGTACATGAATAGAAACGGCGTAGATCTCATGAGGCGAGGGGGAAAAAAAAACTGGCCTCAGCGGAAAGTAGAAGTGGCGGAAGAGAGAGAGAAAGAGATAGAGATAAAGAATGATTTGGTACGAACGATAGGAGGAGGGATAAAGATGGGTGAGAGCACATTCCTGTGTGGTGAATAATGAAACGCGAGCAAGAAAAAAAGTCGACTGGGCGCTTCTGGGATATACAGGTAAAAAAATCGACAGGTAGCTCCTCCGCCAATACTGTTCTTTATCAAGGAAGTCTGGTCTGAGTGAGAGAGTGAACGAGTCCACGCATGAGTAAAACATTTCTTAAGCCTACAGAAGACGTACAGGATGAAGTAAGGGATCGTACTGTAAGCTTGTGCATTGTTTCAAACAATTCAATTTAGCACAAAGGTTGCATAAGCTTAAAATGAGTTAGATAAAATTCTTACTCATAATTACGCTTTGAACTACATACCATGTATATCGAGCAAGTTAAAACTTAACAGTAGGCCAACATAGCCCCATTTCTCTATGCTTGGCATTATGTTATTATTGTCTGCTGATTAGAAACGTATAAGGCCTTAATCCTCTCGTGAGTGTGTTGTTGTTTACGCTTCACCTTTATGCCTATATGTAAGAAAACTAGTAGCCTGAGAGTGACACCAAACAGATTGTCCGTTCATAGTTCCATCTTGCTTGCATTATCATTGTATCCTAACCCCGATCCTTTTAAGCCTGACGTCACAACACACACAAAAAAGGAAGGGGGGAAAAAAGCAAAGGCTAGATTAGTAAAAAAAACCGACGCTTCGAGGAAAAGCTGGCTGGCTTGGTCCATCTTCCATATCTACATCAAGATTTCCAGTGTAGTGCGCACTACTGGCAGAAGAGTGAAGTAATATTGTGAAGCAATGCCAGGCAGAGGTGAATCTGCACCGGAAGTCTACCCATCCAAATGTGTAAGCTTACCTGTAGTTTCACTGTCTCACTACACCTTATGTGCAGGCTTCATATTTTTTTTTATGTGTATAATGATATAATGTCCTACTAAAAAAATAAAAATAGTTAGAACAAACAACGTCTTGTTTGAGGAAAACGCTTTTAAGTAATGTAAATATTCAAATAAGAATTTTGGAAGAGTTTACTTTAAGGTGGCATCAGCTAAAAAGAGACAAAGAAAAATAGTGTTTGATAAAATTGACATTTGAAAGATGATGAACAGTATGGAATGGAGGAGATGGAAACACTCTATTCATAGATAATTAATTTTCTTTCAATTCATTTTGGTTTAGAAAGAAAAAGTTAAAATCATCACTATGAGAGGAGTCACTTGAAAAAGAATATTAGACTATTTTCTAGGCCGCCTATGCCTTCTTCTACAAAGCCTAGGGGAAAATTGCCTGATAATCAGCAGACTGAAGAAGCTATAAATTAGAGTTACAAAATTATTGTATAGAAGCTAGATAACCATCGTTCCTCTGTTTGCAACATATATATATATATATATATATATATATATATATATATACATTATACATTATAATATATATACACACTCACACACACACACAATTATGCATGTGTGTGATAGATTCTATCTACCGTTTTCGTGATATCGGGCCTTTTACTCTGCTTGGTGCTAGTTAGCTGAAGACGGAATTCTAAGACTTAGAAACCTAAATACATTAAAGCTATGCAGATCTCAAGACAAGTGACGCTAATCGTAACTAAGAACAAATCGACGCCTCTTCATTGGTATGATTATGAAATCTTTTCTTTCAGAGAAAACGAAAACTTTTCAGCTGATTCTGGGCAAGTGACACAAGAGCAACTCTACTCATCAGTTACCAAAACTTGATGTTGTTTTTTTTGTTTTTGCCAGAAGAACAAAAATTTTGAGGTTATGAATTAATTTTAAAATTCATCAATTTTTGGTAACTCAGATAAAGGGTAAGGAAATTATTTCGACGAATGAGCAACCGTAAAAAACTAAACCAGGTCTAAGCCATAAAAAAGAAAGTAGAGGTAGAAAAATCAATATAAAGGTAGACGTACAAAGCTATGAATATGATATAGATAGAGACAGAGATAGAGGTTACAGGAAAACAAGTCCTGTGTTGTAATTAAATGTGTTTGATTTTAGTGTGGCAAGACTTGAAGCTGCTTTGGTGATTAAAAGTACGGGTCACCCTTGAGTTGGGTCACTAATCGTAATAGAAGGGTTGTAAAGATACAGGCCGCTTTGGAACATTTAAAACGGCATAAACTAGTTTGACACATTGCTTACAGTAACGCCGGAAGAAAAGTTATTACAGAATTATAATTGAAGTTTCTTGAGAACATCCGACGATGAAAGAAATAGACAGTAAATTTTGATCGCGTTTAACTGAAAAGATTTTTTTTCAAGTTAACGATTTTCTAATTAAGTTCAACGGTATATAAAAAAAGCTTTCATCAATCGTAATACTTAAAAGATAATTTTATGATGTTAAGTGTGAACTTCTTAGGCATAAAAGTAAAAAGGTGATAACAATAATTATAATTTCTTTGAGGAGGGTTGGTATGGTTGATTAATTACAAACCATGTCAAAACCATGGAATCCATATTGCACCAATCGAATTAATTTAGGTTCTCTATTCAAATTTAGGTTCAACCTTTTTTTTTTCAAAACGACTGCGCGAGTGACCCCATTTGGCTGAAGATTGAATGTTCGAAAACATTGTGCCCCTCTGGCGACCGACCATGAGACCTTGGCAATTAACACTACCTGTTTAGTTCCATACTAGAGCAACTCAAGTTTGGCGTTTCGATCTGCAAATTAATTTAGTATTGCTCTCACAGTTCCTGCAGATAGTGTGAGGCGATAAAACAGAACAATAGAAAGTGATGCTTATAATGTGACTAGAAAGTACAATTTTCAAAGATTGTAGTACAACCGTGCTCTCATAAGACAAATTAGAATAAAGTGAAGAAACTGATTTTGATATTTTTGTTGAAAGCTAATTGATGTCTAAACGGCAACATTTTCATGATTAGCTATGTTGCAATACATTCGACATTGCTTCCATAGCTTCAAGTGTGGAAACAATAGGAATTAGAGGGATAAATAAGGGCAATATATTACCGTTCAAATTAATTTTACCAATTTTAGATCTTGCACAGATTAAGTCCATCATAAAATATGGATCGTTGAATTTAATTTTGTTACACAATGTCTTTTTTCACCCTAGCCCCAGTTTTGTGATTACCAATGCTACCGCAGTTAAAAGAAATGCAGTATTCGTCATAGACTTACCTTTAGTGATACTGTAATTCGTATGGCAGAAGCGTTGATCGTTTATGTTTCCCTTTTTAAAATTTTTTTTTTGGCCTCTTTAATCAAAGGATTAGGTATGTAAATGATATCTAGCAGCATCACTTCAGATGTATCTTTTGTGGAGCAGAAACTGCAATTCCTATTACTCGCTTTATTCTTTCTCGCCATAAGTAACCTATTTATTTTAGAGCAATCATTGTGCTCATAGTTCGGATTTAGATCTTAGATTAAAACTTAGTAGGCCTATTGAAAATAATATTGTTAAAAAAACAATAGATGGTTTGATTTCTTATTCTCTCTAGAATGACTAAAATGAAAATTTCAAAGAGTAATTTTGAGGTTATTGATGGTGTGAAAAAGGTTGAGAGAGATGTCGCTTTTTAGACCTAGCTCTAGATTTTGAAAAAAAAGGAACCAATTTAATCCAATGTGCTTACTCTGGAAGAGATTTCAACACAGACCTATTTATCTATTTACACCTCGATTATGCTACATCAAATGGCCTCAGTAACCCGAGCTAGTCACTATTCTTATTGTACGATTTTTCCAAAGTAATAGTTTGGTCTATTGCAATACTTTGCGCTATTTCTCGGACGTCCGCAAAAAAGAGTAGGGCACCAACTTTTCCCCTAAAAAAACTTTTTGAAAGAAGTCACACGATGTGCAAGGCACCATACGTCTTGGAAAGCTACACTTGGCTTGAAGGGCAAGAAAGGACATCGGTTAGCTCAAGAGCGGAAGAACTTGGCAAACAGAACACTGGTTATGGATTCTCAAATCAACACCGGCAAGGGGACAAGGCAAGTTGTCAGCGCCGTTGCCGCTCTGAGAAATCCTCGAGGTTCCACAGTTAAAGATATCAAGAATTACCTCGTATCCCAAGGAAAAATTGTCAACTCCTCCAACATCAACATTGCTATTTTGGACGCCTTAAAAAAGAATAAGCTGAGTAAACCTGAGGGCGCTAGAGGGCGCTTTTTCTTTTGGGGAAATGACTCCTATACATCTCTGTGCAAGGGAAGCCGGAAAGAAAGGCGGCCTAGAAAACGTCGAAGGAAGTCTAGAAAACGAAACAAGAAAACCAAACGTGGCAGATCTAGAAAGCCGAGGAGAGTGACCAAAAGAAGACGCGTCAAAAAAGGGAAAAGAAGAAGGAGAAACAAGCCCGCCCGCGGAAAAAAACTGATGCGCCTCAGCGACATATTGCAGTACTCGGGCCTGAAGCTGAAAAACGGGAGGCGCCTCATCGTGTTCACGAAAAAGGAGAGAAGAAAATAAAGAATCAAGAGGGTGCCAAACACCTATTTTCTATTCTATTACACGGCCTTTTTAAAGGCCACCTAGGCTTCATTATTCGTATATGGTTTGGTTTTGAGAAATTCGGGAGATGGCATGGTAAAATTTTAAAGCTGATGTCATCCACACATAATAACCATAATGTCGAATATATTAAGATCAAATACTTTGCCAGGCTATTATTGCTAAAGTATTTTGATTGCTCCCATGGCACTAACGATTCATGGTGACAAGCTGATCCATAAAAATGATTACATTAATGTCATACGAGATGTACATTATCTTGCTAACTCCTCTTCAAACCTCCCCAACATCATGCATTTCTTTTTTTTATAAATATAAATAATCATTATTCAACATGAATGTGATGATATTTATTTTTTCATGGTAATGAAAAAGTGTAAGAAATTTCATTGCGATATGAGTGATTGATTGATTATTGATATACCCAGTCTACCATTTATCCGGTGATCTCAGGGTTTTTACGGATTCATTTTCTCTCACAGGCTATTATCAATCTGTTGTTGAAGGTTAAAATCTGTTAAAAGTCTGTTCGAGTTAATCAGTATGTATGTTTAAATAGTGCTTATAGTAAAAGTTTTTTTTTTTTTTAATTCATTAAAAAGATATATAATTCTTACGATCACTTACAGCCGAGCAAATCATTCTGAAGTTGGTTACGAGAGTGACTTGTTATGAAAAGCCTTTGAATCCTTTGAAGTCTGAAAACAATGACAAGCTTATATTGAATTGTATTGACGAAAAGGTTATAACTTGATTTTTTTTAATTGACTCATTGAATTCATCATACAAATAGAGTCCTGGGTTTTTTCTAAAAACTAATGGATAAAATTTATGTAATATGTTAAGATTCTATATCGAATTTTTATATGTGTGCGTACTAAAAACTTTGATCCGCAGATCTCTGGTGGCTAAAGGTGAGCTCACCATCTGATATATGGTTAATGATATGCGGGTTACTAGATTAGAACCCCACCTTCGGACTAGGAGTCTGGGGTCGCCGAAGTAGTGAACAGCCTCCATTAACAATCTCGATTTTTGTATGCAAGGTTGATCTATCATAAATTCATAAAACCGAGAGAATTGTTTAAGATAATTAAACATCAATATTTTTACCAGTCACACAACTTTGCGGTTATACTCTCTTATACTTTCGTTTGTAATTACCTGGTGATTTTGATGCACATTTAAATACGCAGGTGTCACTAGGTGATAATTAATGTCTTACTTTCTTCCAGTCTACACAGCATTGCAATTATAATTTTGTGTACTTTTATCTGGAACTATCGAGTAATAATTATAGTTGGCAGTTTGACTTTTTTAAAACGATCATTCCTCTGTCTCATTTTGAACCTGTGGTGTAAGATAAGCAATCATGCTAATGGATGCATGCCTTTAAAATTGGTGGTTGAAATAGATTTACATAAATTAATTAGTATAATAACTAATATCTGAATAAATTTCAGAGAAGGGCATGGTGTCATTTTAAAAGACCATTTTTAAATACACAATCATGTATTATGGATTAACTCCAGTACAACTTAAATAAGAATAGTTGAATTCAGCCTTTGACTTGATAAAGTTGAATGAACTTCCTATAAACCGCATATTAAATAAACCGTAGATTTAGAGTGATATTTTTATTCAAACATCTAACTTTTGAGCTTTATAAGATTTACAGTACTTAAGACACCGATAGTTATTGTAAGGGTCATAGTTGTTTTCAATTTTGTGACATAATTATGCACTTTTCCCCCTATGGTCTTCACTTATTATTAATTTTATTGTTTTTTTTTTTGTTTTTGTTTTTGTAAAACATTTCCTTTTTTTCTATTTTGTACAGTTTTAACTAAGATTTGCATTAAGCAATTAGTTTCTTCACCACTTTTTGCGCTCTTTAAATGCGATTTGAGTTTACTGCAAAATGTAAATCAAGTAGGAATTTTTTACGATAATGGTTGCAAAAGCAGCCATCCCGTCTCTAGCAGGTTATACGACCACTGCTCTATTAGATAAGTGAAAAGAGCATCCTTATACTGAATTTAAAGTGCTTTCCGGGTACATCGGCGTGATACAGATAATTGATACACTGTTGATTGAAGAGAAGTTTGGTAAATGAAAGGACAAGAGAAAAAAATGCTATCTTGTTTATGCTCTCACGTTCATTTTACTTTATTATGCAATGTTCGTCCTCTTCAGCCTCGAAAAGTAGGGGTTGGTTTTTGTGTACACCCAGTCTGCAACAAAGTGATCTCAGGCTTTCCAGCCCTCCGTCATGACAAGGCGTCCGTGGCGGGGCTCGAAACCGCAACAGAAGGGTTCCTGCAGATCTCAGGACGGACTCGCTAGCCACTGTGTCACCGTTGTCCAAAATGAAATCTAAGTCTGGTAAAAAAATTTTTTCTCCTAAAACTGTATTAGAACAATGGTAAGAAGTCTCAAGAAACAGTCTTATAAAGATTTGTCCGAAGAGTGCATACAACAGTACCACAGAGTTAAAAAATGGTCAGTATAAAAGAATTTCTAAGGCATCGTGCCAATGTCCCATTTCTTGTTTATAAAATGAAAAAAAAATAATTTGAACCTAATATGCATCTCGATATACGCAAAATATCGATTTAAGCGATGTTGATATAATTGATTGTATTGCATGTAAAAAAAACCATGGAGCAAGCAGAAATTCTTTACACGAATCGTTCATAGAGAAACGAAAGTAAAATAGGCTAGTATATGATGGGAGCCCTTATTGTATTTTAACCCATTATAAATAAACATTTAAGTATAACGGTTATTATACGCTTAAAAAACTATGAGCTTGTATGTGTCAGCCATGATAAGAAATTATTTCAGTGGATTTGTTTTCATATAGTCCGTGTATTTCAATGTGATCTCAGACTTTGAGTACCTTATCAGAGCGCTGGAAGAGGGTTTAACCCTAGTATAAAAAGATTTTTTGCCGATTTCAATGTGGGTTCGATACATGTATATATTACGCCCTTAACGCCCCGATAAGAACTTGTGAGATTATAAGGTGTAATGTCATGTGTGTCTTTTAAAAGGATTTCTCTCTAATGATTGTGTGGGCTATTTCGCACAACTTGAAAAGTAAAGATGCTCTGAAAGCAATTCCGCGTCGTAGGTTCAAGATATAGTAATGGTTTTTATCTTCTCCATTCGAAAAGATATCAATGTGCCAGCGCCTCTTACTGATTTTGTCCATTTCAATTTAAACACTTCAGTTAATAGTAATAAACAGAGACAGGATAAATTGTTTTGTTCGATAACATAATATATATGAGGATTTATTCTCACTCGGTTTAGATTAAAAATCTCTTATAGTTAATGGATCTGATGCTGTTTTGAGCGTGTATGCTCCCAAACAATCAGATATGATTTTTGTTCATATAGCCCGCCCATAGCAAGCTAATACTAGGCTTTTAAGCCAGGACTTCTGTGGCAGGACTCAAACTCGCGACAGGAAGATCCCTATAAATCTAAAAACGGTATCTCTAGCTGCTGTGCGCTACCAATGCCCTTCAAAGATCAGAAGGCAGGCTTGAAGAATGCAAACAAAAAATGGTCGCTTTTAGACCAGAATGCTCACTTTACCAAGCTTTCGGCTCAAAGCACATTTTTCTTGTTTTGCACGAGCTTAGTAATTCAGTAAAGCCAGTGGATCCTGTTTGAATGAGGTGAGTTGAAGAAAAGGACTCACATTAGCTGTGGTCCTTTCTTTTATCTTTGATAGAGAACGAAGCTTCCAGCTGGGAAATCAATTTAAAATATTCAAGGCATTACTTCCTAAACCCTGACTTTAAAACCGTTCTGAAATATGTAATGCTTTGCATTTAAAAATATCAACATACATCGGAACAAATCAAAGTTTGTTTTTCTGAATTTGGCAGGAGATCCCAAGTTCAGAGGTTGCAAGGTCAACAATCACCCATGATTTCATAAAAACACAGATTAACCTAAAGGAAACGCTTTTTTTTCTGAAAGCTGAAGTTAATATTAGCTTAAGATAATTTCGTCTTATTCAAAATAATGAAATAATTTCCCGAGGTACAATGCATTTTTTCTATAAAAGTGATTAAGACTAAGTAAAGTTAGGATGGAGTAAAAGTAATTTTAACTCAAAAGAATACTTCACGGTATCTCCGTGATTATAGAGGGAGAGCTCATAAATTCATAAATGTACGCACGCACAGAAACTCAAACAATATTGTGGTAAAGTCACTTTATTGAAGATAATTACTTGTGAATGTAACACATTAATTTGTTTTAGAACTTAAACTAGAATGGACTTAAGAACTGATCACACTTGGAGACCTTACATTGCTGTTCGTGAAGCGAGACTGCAAAACCTGTGAAGATAATTCATCACATTGATATTGTCACACCAATAAAGCAATTTTGATTTTACATGTGAGTTTTTACTTCTCTTTTAAAGTAAATACGGAATTATTTGTGAAAATGTGTTTCAAAAACAGAGAGCAATGTCATTATGAGTGTGAGGGAAAGGGAATTAGAAGTATTTCATAGAATAACTTATTAAGAACAAAATATGCATATTCCTCTGAATAAAACGAAAAGTTAGCACATTAGCTGACAACTTTCAAATTAACCTCTTTAAAAAAGCAACACTTGGTCATATTTTCTTAAGGTCCCACGAAGTCATATAAATTTGCCAAGTCATGAACGCAAAAACTGTGTATAATCAACACTCAACATGGCTTCTCTTCAAGGTCATAGCTCTCTCAGTATCTATAATTGTTTTTTTTAAAAAAAAAAAAAAAAGAAAGAAAGAAAGAAAAAAAGAATTTTTTTTTCAAAGAGATGATACATTTCTGCAATAGCACAATGCACTCATTAGTTTTATCTACAGTGCCAGTTGCGATTTCTTTTTCTGCTCGAAATATTTCTGTACGTGTTTGTTGTAATTTGTGATCTGCCAGCGCTCGAAATAAGGAGATGTAAAGATTGGTTCAAACATATCCAGACCTTCACGTTCTTCCTTCTGAAATGCAAGAAAGACATTTTAGAAGATTGTAAGTAAAAGAGTAAAGTGAGTCCAATACTTGTTGGATGTATCGGGGAACCAGTAGTGGGGCCCTGATTATTGTTGGCAGACGGCATTCTGGTGTATTTTGCGATTCTATTCCTCGTAGCCTTTACCTTCGCTGGGTCATAAGAGACCTGCCTACCCATGATTGGCTAGATGGATTCAGGGGAGTAATGAGAAATTATCTTGGCCCGGACTAAGATTTGATTCGCGGATCTCTCACGTAGTAGCCAAATGCCCTACCAGATGAGCCACCGCTCTCTGTTACACCTTGTAAAGCATTTTATATGTCTCAATCTTGATCTGTCTCTAGATTTGGGAAAACTTTATAAAGCTTATAATATTGGTTCCGCCAACTTCCATAATGATATCAGAGGTGTTAGCCTTTTAAGAGATGTGCTCTGGTGGCAGGTTCCAACTGGGGCGGAAGATATCTTGAGAATCCGGACGACTTATAACCAAACTTTCCCAATTCCCTCCCTCCGCCCCCTAGAAAAAAAAGAGTTCTGATAATACCCATTTCAGCTAAAGACAAATGTTCATAATAATTATTTAAAATTCCAGTCAACCACTTTTCTACAATATGGCATTAATATGACACTGCCTTGAGGCAAACATAAGAAACATATTATTATAGCAGAAAATATTGAGTCCATGTGCTTCAAATTCATTATTGTAATACGCGAGGAGACAGATTAAATCTGCTATTATCATATCTAGAAGCTGCTGAAGCAAAATTAAACGAATGAAAAAAATTTTTTTTGATTAATTGAGTTTTGAATACGTTTATTTGAATGAAACAACAAGACTGTGCCAAACTCGGATGATATACCTTAAAGTTAAGTTGTTTTTAATTTATTACAATAACGACCTTTTTGTCTTCTTCATTTTGCTGAAGAAATCCATCCCAGTCAATCTTGGGCAGGGTCTGTCCCCCCGAGCGCATGAGAACCCCTGTTTTACCGTACCAGCCGCCAGCCTCGCTCGGAACCATCCAGCGCAGATCCATAGACCATCGAATGGAATTAGAGGTGTTCTCAAGTCTTTGAAAACAGTACACAAAACTGAAGAATTAACATTTATTGCAGTGTGTTCCTCCACTTTGTTTCAATATTTAAGAAATTATAAATATAAAGCATTTTTAACTTTCGATAGGCCACTGCCCGCCTAACTATCTTTCAGTGGCCTGTTAATCCTTCGTTTTCACGTACACACGGGGGAGCTACAAGTAAAATGAAGAAACTTAATCTATTTAAAGGCCTACAGCAAAATGGATCTAGAGTGGTACAAATAGCTTTTGGCATAGCGTGCTAATTTGATCAGCTTGGATAGAAATAAAAAACGTTTTAGGCCTATTAAGCATTTAAAAGATCAGGAAAAGTAGGAATAATTATGGCCTTAGTTGCTTTATTTAGAAAATGGGTGAAACTGGAACTGGAATGAAATCTAGGAAGGTTTATATAAATTGTTTATTTTTTTATCTTCTAAAATAGATTTTGGTTTTGCTGAGCTCTCTCGAAATCTTCTATTGGTCTCACAACGTTACTTGATTTATTAATTGCCTATATGTGTCTTTGAGTGGCATAGAGATGCTTATGGAAGTAAAGTTTGCACAATAAATGGAAAAATCAAAGTTATTCACAGATCCCTAACAAAGGGAATTGCCGACAAGTTTGAAATTTAGGGCGGTATTAATACTTTTAAGTAGCGTGGCATGCTGATCTCAGAATTTTGATTTTTTAAACTTTTCAAATCTTAGAAAGTATTCTTATTGTAATGGAGCTAAGCTCAAACGTGTAATGCTCATACAATTTTTGTGGCGGGTCAATAAAAGCCACAAAAATATAGATAGATATTACTCTAGAGCATGCCATTTATATGCAGGCATATTTTAAAATCTCGAAGATGTTTTACGAATTTACATAAAGACATTTTATAACCTAATTTGAATCTTACTGAGCATGCGAAATAAAATATTGTAGGTAGACATTAATTAGCCACACATCTGGTGATGTCAGGTTTTTTTTTTTTTTTTTTAATTTATTTTTGCGTAAACTACACATGAGGCTCCATCAGGGTTGGTTTCTAGATCTCTAGAGTGATATACGTCTGAATCTGGGAGAGTTATTTTATTGATCTAGATTTCTAGATCTAGGCCCGATCTGAATGAGTGCCCAATCGATCTATGACTTTAATTTGGGTAATATTTTTTAAATCCCAAATTTGTTTTATGCATTTACAGAGCAATATTTTAAAACCCCACTTGAACCTCATTAAACAAGTAGGCGCATTAAAATTGGAAAATAGAGATATCGCTATTATTTTTTATTTATTTATTTATTTATTTGGTCGTATTTTGTTGTTGCTTTCCATATAAAGTGGTATGTTGTATTATATTTGTTTATTAAAGCAGTATTTTGTTTTATGTCTACTCTTTCTCTCCCTTTCTCTCTCTCTCTCTCTCTCTCTCTCTCTCTCTCTCTCTCTCTCTCTCTCTCTCTTTCTTTCCTCTGAATCATGGTGTTGCGGGTAGAACGGGCTATACAGCATTCTAGTAATTATAAAAAATCGGCAATAGTAGGCTTATTTAATTAGACTTAGTTGCGTTGATTGGGCTTTTATAAATCATTTGCTTGGCCGCCTGTAGTAAATTTTGTTTTTTCCGAGCTTTAATAAAATCCTCTATTGGTTCAGCTATTTGCTTGAAGTAAAAAACACAGATCTAGGTTTCACAAAAGTGGTGAGCGGGCTCAATTAAACATTTTAAACGTGCTGCAATAAAAACATTGAAATTGGAATGGTAAAAAAGCAATGGACTTGAAGAAGATCAGTGTACATTACCTAAACTGCACGGGGGAAAAGCCTCTATTCTTTGATGTGTTTGTTCGGCTCGAAGCTAACAAAAATGTTAGATCTAAAGATTTCCTTTTTTCTGCCACCTCGCTATTACCTGGTTTTAATTGAAAAGGCATGCGAGTAAGAAGGATTTTTTGTGTCATGGTTTTATAGTGCATCTAGTTATAGGTAATTTCAATCTTTTGGCCCTCGCTGGTGCAGTATCTGTGGGGGATAAAGGTCTACATAAAAGTCTTTGCAGGTTTTAGGGCTAAGTCATTGGCCATTGACCATTACGTCACTAACGCCACACGTTGGCAAGAAAGAAAGAATAACAGATACTTAGAGAACGACAGTAAAAATAAAGAGAGAAAAGGAAAGTGAGAGAGAGAAAAAAAAAGGGGGGGGGGGGGGGGGGGG
>BLXT01005385.1:189630-214767 GCA_019648995.1 Plakobranchus ocellatus
ATAATAATAATAATAATAATAATAATAATAATAATAATAATAATAATAATAATGATGATGATGATGTCGACGACGACGACGACGACGACGACGACAACAACAACAACAACAACAAGAACAACAATAATGACAACAAAACAATGCTTCTAACCGTAGAAATGGCATGACTGTAGAAAATCGACCAAAACTAACAACCAGTGATGGTAGATTAAATATTGTCAGTTCAGATTCTTTTGTTTTCATTTTTTTTCTTTTTTTTTTCTTTTTGTGTGCAAAAGTTTTTAACTTTGAGGCAATCTCCATTTGTTATACATCTATAAAAGTTACTTGTGTTTGGTTTTCTTACTTTGAGAGCAGAGAAGAAAAGTACGGCTGTGAAAAATAATTACAAGGGAGCGATAGATAAGTAAAAGTAAAGTAGGTACCACGCTTAGTCCAAGCATCGGCGAACCAGGTGTAAGGTCCTGATTGTTCTTGGCATACGGCATTTTGAGGTAGTTTGCTTTTGCTTTTCTCGCCGCCTTTACTTTCGCCGGGAGACCTAGCTACCCATTTTAGTGCTGCGTGGACACAGAGGAGTAATGAAAAATTGACTGGGTCCAGACGGGGATTCAAACCTCGGACCGCTAACTTGGTAGCCAACTGCCCTACCAGATGAGCGACCGCTCCCCCTGACAGATAAGTAGGCGCATCGAAAAAAAATTATATAGCTAATGAGTGGCGGGTAAAGGACAAACATTATCATGGTTCAAATTATACTACTGCTAATAGGCATGATGACCAACAAGAGATGTTTCCGGCTTTTCTTTATTCTCTGCACAATGCATTACTTCACCGCATCGCATGTAAATACATGCTTTACTAAAAAAAAGAACAAAACAGGTGTAAAACAGAACAGTTTGAGCGTTAGACTGACAGTCATCCAATATTCGTCCAAAACTCAGAGATTCATCACAGAATAAGATTAAATTGAAGCTCATCCTTTTACCTCTAAGCAGCCGTTCTCTTTAGTCGCATCCAATAAAGGAATCCACGCCGTTGGAACCAACAGTCCATAGAGTTCATTGCCTGTATAAGCAGCATCTGTTGTGATCATATACAATTTTAGGATGTTGCAAAACCTATATCCTACTAATTTTATTGCAATTAAAATAAATCTTTGCCCAGCGAGGCCGGTTAATTATCTAATTAAATTCGTTTTTCTTTCCTTTTAACGAAACAGTTGCACAAAGTCTCTAGATGTCGGCAGCCTTCTCTAGATGCAGAAGTTATTTAACCCTTTGCCCTTAAATTTTGTTTTTTTTCACGATCACCAACTTTTTTGGAAACTTACTAATATTCATATAAAACGCTCGAATAATGCGTCTTGCCAGAGACATTGATTAAGCTTTATAAATTTCTTTCTTACTTCTAAATTTCACAAGTCGTTAGTAGCCTGCGCATTGAACAATAAAACATAACAAAATAGCAAGTATGAAATGCTGATGTTCTCATTATGCTTTAACATTATTCAAGTGCCTAAACCCACCTTGGTGCCACGGAATGACCAATGACTCGTTACTGGGAACTTTTGGCCGCAGATTCCATACAGGGTTGCCCATTATATTTGGACCCAGCAACTGTTCTATAAGATTGAGAAGCCTCTCATTGGCCCATAAGTTGCGGAAGCCCTAAAACCAAGAAATAGCAATGTGTGGTACAAAAACGAGTTTTCAGAGGTTCTCTACTTTATAAAATTATCCTGACTTTCATACAATAAACTAAAAGCTATTAATGTGCTGTTTTGTTTTGTATTGTTTTGTTTTGTTTTGTTTTGTTCTTTTGTTGTTTTTTTTTTTTTTGTAATCATCAGGTACTTTATCTTTTACACAATATGGTAGATTATTTCCTATTTAGCAAAAGAATCTTATGATATTATATTTTTTTCCGAAACGGTCCGCTATCTTGCACATTTTTTTTAATGGTTAAATACCTTAAAATATCATAGTTTATATGCAAACTTCAGTCAGTTGATTTTTTCCTGTCTTTAAACAGAATAATATCTCTTCCTACGCAAAACACATTGAAAATATTATATTCAAAATTTTTTTTTTTTTTAATCCTCAGGATCACCATTTCATGATAGACTGGCTGAGCAATAGACCCAATCAGCAATAGAAATATAGGTCTGCTCTTATTAATATTACTCAAGAGATTGAACTTGATACGCATACCTCGTAAAGATAGTGTTTTGTCCGTGGCCTATGGAGTAGAACATTTGCGTCCGCATATTCTCGTTCTATAAGCGTCAATCTCTCAAACAAGCCTGCGTCCTCATGAAGATCTGAGGGTAGGAAATAAAATTGCTTTAAATGTGATTGTATATGGGGAGAATACGGAATTCCGAATCGGAAAGTGGAGCGTTCCTTTTTTTGCGTTTAGATAAATCCTAGGCCATCATCACTACGTCCTTTTGTTTACGTACCATTCCACGTACATGGGTAGAAATCAGAACTCTATAATCAGAAGGGGAATCACATGACATTTACAATGTGATTTCCTGACGAAATTGCGCTTCAAAAAAATATAGAATAATTATTTATATCGTTGCAGGAGACACCACTCTGCTTTACACTTGAGATAAAATCCTTTGTAATCAAATAACTTTTCGCCGACAAAAATTGCTTGCCTTTAATTTTATAATTATAAGTGTGAATTTTCGTCCAAGGATTTATATGTATCAAAGTTTTAAGTATGAGAAATCAAAAATCAATAGTTGTGTCTCCTTATCGCCGTTACAATATCAATAATACCACGCGAATAATACTATGAAAAATATGACAGTGAAAAAATAGCAATGGTGATGGTAGAGACATCGAAGATGGTAAATGCAGCCACGGCTGTCTTTATTATATTTTTTTACAATTAGTCATTTTCACAAGCAGCCATCACTAGCATCATCGACTTCATCCTTGTCATCTTCATTATTATCACTCAAAGTAACAATTAGACTCATTTACGTCATCGTTTTTTTAATCTCTCATCATCATCATCATCNAGCAGCAGCAGCAGCAGAAGCAGTAGCAGCAGCAGTGGCAGGAGCAGCATCGTTATCATCATCATCATCATAATCATCATCATCATCATTGTCACTAGAGGTCCACACAAGGCAGTTCGACTGTTACACCGGTAAAAGAAATAACAAGCTCGACTACGGTTGTCCTCTTGATAATCAAGGTTTAATATATGCACCATGTCACGAAGCAGTAAAAAAAAAAACCTATGGCTTTAAGACTTTGAAAGCTATTAAAATAAATGTTTTGGAAATTTATTTAGAAGCCTTCAGCTATCTGATAAAATTTGAATATCCAATGATTACTAAAAACTCTAGAACTACAGGTCTTACAAATTCTATTCCCTGATTATTTACAGTAGTTTAAAAAAGGCTACAAGTATGTGGCAGAGATTTATAAAGAATCTGTGATTCAATTCCTTTAGAAAACAGGTTGCAAGGTATTCCCTTACACAATCACTGACGAAGGGATACGCGTTTCAATTTTGAAAAACTATTAAATTTTGATAGTGGTTTTGTAGCAACAGTATGTATTATGTGCTCCACCAGAATTAAACTTTTTTTGACCGCTGTCTAACGTGCAACTGAAGACAATGCACATTTGGCAAATGCGCACAAAAAAGCTTTGTATAGGAGGTAAATTCTCGTGAGCGGAGGCCTTCCAACAGGCCAGAACTTTCGTTCAAGACCATTATGCGTGCATGCAAAAATTTCACTATGTCACAATCATTCAACTTTGAGAAACTGGTAATTCTTAAACTACAGTTAATACTTTATAAGGAACACATCTGCCAGTGGACACGTCATCGACAATCATCGTCATCATCATCATCATCGACATTGGCATCATGATCATAGTTACTATCATCATCATCAATAACAACAAAGAGACAACATCAAGAGGAACAATCGGTAATATCTTTTAAAGATCAGAGACCTCTTCGTCGTCATTTTTATCGTTATTATAAACACTACCACTATCATCATGACTAGAAACAATTACAATCACTACTGCTATTGTATAATTAAATCCAATTTACAAGAACAAAATCAGCTTTCAAAATTACTAAGTTTTCATAACAGATACTTACGTTAATTCGTATCATTAGAAACGCTTTCTTACACGTTCATAATAAAAATAGAAATATTGTTAATGATGGTGACTGGTAGGTCTATCTACCTTTGATTTTCCCCGCCTTAAACAAAGCCTGGGCGAGGTCTTCTACACACTTTCCAACGTCACGTCTGCAGGCATCCAGTTCATCTTTATAAAAGAAATTCGGCACAGTAAGGAAACCCTGAAAAAATTCAATGAAAAGGATTTTCGGACACAAAATTTCAAGTCTTTGAACGATTGGAAATCTCCTTTAGTGTGAAAAAAAAATCGTGCCTGTAATTTAGATTGTGCGCAAAGCGTCAAAATGTAAATTTCACTGTATGAGGATACTTTATGTCTAGAGGCAACACTCTGCCAGTTACATAATCAAGATAACAATTACTATAAGCATTAATAGTTGGAGATATAAAACCAATTTTCCTCGGACAGAAAAAAGGCCCAAAACAACAAAGGCTAAAGGTAATAATTAAATGAATGGGGACAAATAAAAACCCACACAGCAAACAAACCAAAAATAAAACAATAACCAGAGATAAAATTTCATTGAAGGGGACAAGAAACCAACGATATGTGACAAGGCACCAATCATAGGAGACAAGAAATCAACGATTAAAGACCTTATACCATTGATTGCAGACAAGAAACCAATGACGATTGACAAGACAACAGTCGAAGACAAGAAACCAATGACTAGAGACAAGATAACATTCACTAAAGACAAGAAACCATTGACGAGTGACAAAACACCAATCATCGGAGACAAGAAATCAATGACTAGAAACCAGAAACCAATGACGAGTGACAAGACACCAATTAAAGGAGACAAGAAATCAATTACTAGAGACAAAATAGCAGTGACCAGTGGCAAGAAACCAATGACTAGGAGACAAGAAATCAATGACTAGATACAAGATATATAATATATATAAGTAGTAAGGGACTGGACCAATTTTGCGCCCTCGAGCTATATAATCTTTAGCTCCTGTGACCAAAAGTTTTTGCTCTATGTCTTTGTTAATTTCCCTAAGTCAGCGAAAAAAAGGACTTAAGCAACTTAGGAATCGCGTTTTTCCCAATCGTTGAGATGGAGGAATAGGAGATGACCTTGTCTACATGAGAGACTAGTATGACGTCCTTGAATCTGACATAATTAAATGTCTTTAGTAGCATCAGAACTCAATTTCCCAGCCTGACCCAACTGGGATCTGAAGGTGCTAATTGCTTGACCTTAGCAACTTAGGAGTCGCGTTTTTCCCAATCGTTGAGATAGAGGAATAGTCTACATGAGAGACTAGTATGGCGTCCTTGAGTCTGACGTCATCAATGGACCTTAGCAACTTAGGAGTCGCATTCTTTCCCCAGTGAGTGGATAGAGGCATACGAGATGACCTTGTCTACCTGAGGTATTGGTAGAGCGTCCTTGGCACTGACGTTATGGAATGAATTTTTGTTGGTTTAGCTATGTCTTTGTTAATTTCCCAAAGGACCTGCTCCGTCCAAAAAAACAAAAAACAAAAAAAGACTTAGAAGTCGCATTCTCCCCAACCGTCTGAATAGAGGAATATAAGATGACCTTGTCTATATAAGATATTACTATGACATCCTTGACTATGGCGTCATAATCCAACTTTAGAAACCAAACAATCTCAAGGGGATCAGGTCAGTTGGAATCTGAAGGTGCTAATTGCTTTTTGTGATTTCACACGACCTAAAAAATCATCAGAGTTGTCCACATACTGATAAAATACTGACGAGAAGTCATAACATAGAATACAAAAACAAAGACACACGGACAGTTAACATAACAGACACAGCAATCGAATATATCTGGACGCTATATTGCTACGAATGGTTTGTGACAAATAAACAAATGAATACCTTTGTAAGATTAAGACATTTGTTTATTTAAATGTTTTGTGTATTTCAACAGCAAAAAATGTTAAAAATACAAAAAATAATGATTAATATTCACACACACGCATTTATACAAAAGGTTTACATCACCTAATCATGTCATGATACATACTTGCTCGAGAAAATAATTAGTCAAGTATTTTACAAGTTGGATAGAGATATAACTCCAGTCCAAAAGGCCTAATGATGATGGAAATTAAGATCAGAAAGTTTGTTTTTTTTTCAAAACGGGGAAGCTTGATATTTTAATAAAAACCCGAGTGAATATAGACAAGACATAGGTGTGATTTGGACAGTTAAATACGACATTCTAAAGGATAATTACACCAATAAAGGTTCTGTTGAAACACCATCTTCACATACCCTCCGCTTGATGTACAAGAAAGATAAAGATGCTCTTTCTTGCTCGTATGTGAAAACAGCGTTTCCACAAGACCGAAAACCTTTGATCAAACCTCTACCATTTCGCCTATATTTTAAAACATTTAAATATTTATGCTTCTCTATATCATTTAAATTTTATTTAACTCTTTACAACTTATTTTATGTTTCTCCCCAAAGGCGAAATAGGTTTTGCTGCAAAGGGCTACCATACCGTCCCCGACAATTTCTATCTTGAATAAGCCCGGCGTCCTTTTATCAAAAGTGCTGCGTTCTTTACAGCAAGGACGCGGGTTCCAAGCCTCACCACGAGAACAAGCGGAGACAAATTCCTCGTGGTGAGCGTCACAGGATCTAGCAGGGAACCACTGCGGGTATTCTCGATAGAACCTTTGAAGAAGGTGAGTTTTTACCACCTCTTCAAGAGAGTTGCCGGAAAGCGCCATATACAACGAGTCTGTGTCCATCTCACAGAGCTGATAGTCATCTCTGGACACGAACTTGTCCACAAAGTCATAATGGAACTGTAGCATGCGTAGTTTAGCGTATTGATAAACAAAAAATCCGATTTGCAAGGGCAAGTTCCATCTGACTTTGCTTTTAGCGTTTTCTACCTCGAAAAGATCATTGTGATCTAGAGGGGTGCATGTCCTGAAAAGACGGCTGTTGACAAGTTTTCCAACATCCCTCCCCATTGAATAGGCTACATCGCGTCGTTCTTTAGATTTGCTAATGACCTGCCGTAGGCAGAGTTTCCTTGAAGTTTAAATGTTTCCGCAAGAATGGCTTTAGTTGGATCAAGATCTCGCCTTCTGTTATCAAAAACTATATCGGCAAACCCCTGGAAACACCTTGCTGATGTGTACTCCACGACCTCATAAATCTCATCAACAACAAGGCCGTGCTCTAGATATCATCTCAGAAGCGGTGTTGGCAGGAATATGTTTTTGCCGATAAAGCTTCCGATTAGAGTCCGGCGAGGTCGCCCGAGAAGCTTATGCTAATCGGCAAAGTAGCGCATAAATGGGCCAATATCTTCGCTAAAGACGTCGATGTTTTTAAAAATAGGAGGCATCTTGCTAAAGTGGCTTCGCAGAGACTCAGGCACTTTGATATCACATCGGACCAAGCCGTAGAGATAACCGTCGTAAATATCTCGAAGGATAGACATTTTTGTTTGAGGCGATGAGTCTGAGAATGGGGAAAGTGACTGGGGTAAATGTTCCATGATGAAATTAACAATTTCATCGTTACCCTCTTTCATCTCCTCCCACTCACACTCATACATCTCAACAACCTTCACACCAACTTCCTCCCGGAGATATTGAGTTATTTCAGCGGTCGTCTCGCGGAGTTATTGGAAACTTACCGTTGACAAGGTTAACATCACCACAACCCTCGGTCTTGTGGCACTCTCGTCCATGAAAGAAGCATCCAAGAAACTCATAGACAGTTCTGTTTTCTGCATTCCATCCATCGACACGAATGTGCCTTGCACCGAGCTGTTTTTCTCTAGCGTTGAACTTATGACGAATGGTGGTATTTTCCTTGTAGACAACCCATTCAAGCCATTTTCTAGATAACCGGACCGTACCTGTCTATCACTTCTGGCTGAAAATCGTTTTCTTTTCTTCTACGCACAGGGTATTCTGTGGGCATTTCTTGTGATATAGCCCACAGGTAGAGACTGTTCGTGTCATAGCCCACGAGACTCTGGACGGCCTTACCAATCTCCCCTCGAAGCTTGGTGATCCCTTTCTCCAGATAGCGATGGAAAATCATTGAGGGACCACCAACTATTTGCTTTCTCAGCTCCTCATGCAAGTCTTTGTCTTTCTCACGAATGAGGGAGAAAAAGTAAGCTCGAGGCATGGTTTTGAAGAGATACCCAAGAGTCAGACCCGGTACACTTACAGCGTCCTTCAACATATCAAGGCCTAGCGTTTTGTCTCATCGAGTTTCTCAATGCTAGTTATGTATTCGTACGGGAAGAAACCCTTTTTTTCTTCAACCTCGAACGCCGCCAGATATTTAGCGTAGGAGAAACCCGGGGCTATGAAGTTTGTGATGTCCAAAAATTTGAGAAATGGTTAACTGGTGGCCATAAACTCATTGTTCTTTTTTATCACAAACCGTTTACCCCATTGTCTTAAGCTATTGCCACATTCGCTATCTGATTCACAGTCATCAACCTCGGATATCAAAAAACGTGGGCGAAGTAAGGTTTGATGACGTTGAGATCATACTTCCCCGAATTAAATCCCACAACAGGTAACTGAGAGAGGTATTTAAGTAATGTGGTTTTTAAATTGACTCGACCTTTATCATCTTCTTCTCTTAATGTTTCAAGATACTCAAAGGCGTCTTTGAAACACGTGTCTCTTAAGATTTGAAACGCTGAAGTCGAAATTTTTTCAAGGTAATCACCCATGCGATCCACAAGACTTTGGGGATCTCCATCGGAAATCAAGCACTTGGGATTTTCAAATCCAGGGACATTCGAACACACGCTAACCGACAAAGGGACATGACGAGGGGTGTATGATACTTTCGCTGTACTTGTAGTTGGGATGTCAGTTTTTGTAAAATAACATTCAAAGTCATATGTGGCTCGAAATGGGTAAACAAAATCAGTCTCTACCGGAACACCCTCACCAGCCAGAACTTTTAGGGGAGTCGGGTTCGGGTGATACACGCCTCCAGGATAATAACGCTTTATCTCGTCCCCAGCGCATCTTTTCTCGTGCCATATTAACTTCTTTCTTTCTTTTTACTGCTTGCCACATTTCTTACACCCAAAAGCGTGGGTGACTGCGTCAATATCAGAAATGTAAGAGAAATGACACCGTGGACTAGAAGTAAATGCAGTACGTCTCCGTGTTTATAAGAACTTCGTCTATGTGGGACGAGACACGGAGGATCGTACTTGAACTCGAACACATCGATGTCTACTTTAAACAAATCTTCGAGTTCATCGAGCTCCCACAAGTTTATTCCATCAAATTCATCCACAGACGTGTCAGTCCATTGACGCAATAGAGCTCGAGCACGCGCTTCAACACATCGACGTGTACCTGTCTGATGAGCTGCCATGCATCGAAAAAAGCAAAGCCGGTCATCATACAGTTGATGATGGTTTGTGTCGATGATGAAAGGGACGATCGCCTTGTTTTGCAACACGTACGGTGGCATGGGATCCTCAAAGCAGCATCCGCCGATCGGGAAGTCCGGCAACTTTTCAACGTAAAACGTTGTGAATGTCACGCTGTGAACAATCCACTTTGTATTAGATCTTTGTTGCCGGGCATACTCGAGAGTATCAACTGCTTTGAGATCATCAACAATCATGTTGATATCCCGAAAACGACAGAGTATTTTCGGTTTATCCCACACTCTAGAGTTATTTTTGGAGGCGTAAAAAAAGCGAAACTCATCGGCTTCTCTGTTGTACTGCACAAAACTATGGCTGAGGTTGAGTTTGAACCGTTTCTCTTGTCTGGAGAAAACTGACCTCAGCCATTGCTCCCAAGAGGGTTCAGTCTGAGAGTCCCATCTAAAAGTGTAATGCGAGTGATAGGGACCCTCCCTATAGTGAGTGCGCAGAGAAGTCCAATGGTTCCGGTATATCTCCCGAACACCGTCCTCCTCTAGGAGCGAAATGATGTTGTCAACAGCCTCACCCTCCAGATCATCTTCTACAATATCAGGGCGGTATGGTTCGAGTATATCGTTACTATGCCTGCGTCTTTTAGGAACCCTTTCACCCTGTCTTGCATTCTTTCTCTTTCGCGCATCCTTTCTCACGGAAACTGCATCGCACCTATGTCTTATCCAAAGTTTTTGTCTAGAGAAACCAAGCCCACAGCGCTCACAGAGCAAATTTATTACTGGATCGGTATGTCTCTCTCTAAGATGTTGATTCAAATTATCGAATCTTGAGGAGGCCCCACAGTCATCACATATAATGCGTTCAGCCTCGCCCTGGCTGTGTTTTTGTCGCACATGTCTTGTGAGGTTCGCCTCAGGCTGAAGACGGCGGGGCAATCCTCACACTTGAATACATCCATGAGTGAAGACAGGCCACTTCTTAACCTGTGGGACGAAATACAAAAACAAAGGATTAATTTTGTACATAACATTAATTATTGGACAGAATTTACTATTTATAAAAATGGACCCGAGGTGGAAACATCCTTTCACTTGTATGGTTTCAGGAGCAACAGGGAGTGGAAAGACATACTTCGTAAAGACGTTGTTACATTATCTCAGTTCAATGGTGACACCTGTACCTGAGGAAGTGATTTGATGTTATGGTGTTTGGCAAACAAGCTACCGAGATGTTTCACACAAGGTTACTTTCTGTGATGGGTTACCTGACATACAGAGCACTGATAACAAACCGCGTTTAGTCATTGTGCATGATTTGATGAATGAAGCAGACAAGTCGTTAACAGATTTGTTTACGAAAGGGAGTCACCATAAAAACATAAGTGTAATCCACATTGTGCAAAATCTATTTGGGAACAACAAGCAACAGAGAACTTTAAGTCTTAACAGCCATTATTTAGTAGTGTTAAAAAACCCACGTGATATGTCACAAATATCTTATCTGGCAAGGCAAGCGTGCCCTGGAAACTCAAAGTACGTGGAAGAAGCTTATAAAGATGCAACGCACGTCCCACACGGCTATTTACTTCTAGATTTGAAACAATGCACACCTGATAATCTCAGATTGAGAACGACTATCCGGCCAAACGAAAATGATTCCCGCACACATGAAAAGAAACATAGATCTTTTAAGGCGAACCGGCAGTCCCTACCGGTCGTTAATGCCATAATAAAAAAGGCAGATAAGAGCCTCATTGACAGTCTGTGTGAGTGTTGCTTGAACACACTGCACGGGAACGTTCCACTGAAGTCATCGGAAAAACAGCGTTTGAGGCGGCACAGACACAAACTCAGATTTTACAGACAGGCGGATTTCTTAACTCACTGCTTGTACCAATTTTAGGTTTACTTGGATCTTTACTTGCAAAGTAATGGAGCACGCTGAGAAAATGGTGCTGATAGACCCTAAAGAGCTAGGGCACCAGAGACAGCAAGACCAACAGTTTGTTAAACCAATAACCGATCCTAGAGTAGAGCATAAGCGCTCTTGATCGGGAAATGCAGGACATATTACACAGCCGAGAAGGTGTTAGTGTCTACGATAAACTGCAGAGGTATCGTGAAGTGTTGACACGATATTTACACCTAGTGGATAATTATCGAAACCGACCGATCGGTCGCGTCGAAATTTCAGAATCAAGGAATTCTCGTGAACGGAAGGAAGACATTACAAATGAAGCGGTTGATTGTTTGTTTTTTGTATATAGCCAGTCCACAACAAGGTGATCTCAGGCTTTCAAGCCCTCCGTCAGGCCAGGGCGCCGGTGGCGGGGCTCGAACTCGCGACAGAAGGGTCCCTGCAGATCTCAGGGCGGACTCTGACTCTAGCCACTGTGCCACCGACGCCCCCAAGTGGTTGATTCGTTACCAAAGCCGTTGAGGAAAAAAGGTGAGCTTTTACTCAGGCGACTACGTGCCAATTCAGACCTCGACTGGAATCGTCGAGGCGAAATAAAATATAAAAGTGATTGGATACAAGGTTCGAATCTAACAGATCTAGTAAGCGAGGCGCTTCATTATAAACAAAGAGAGGATAAAGCTTTTCCTATAGGCTGGAAAGAGTTTCAGGATATTTTAATTGCTGAAAACGTACCTCGTAAACTGTTAGGTGCCAGCAGTAATCACACCAGTGCAGCGAGTCCGCTAGGTAGTGATCAGGTCACGGAGACACCAGAAAAGTCCTTCACACAAAGTCCTGAAAAATTACAAGAGAGGAAGCCTGTTAAGACTCGGTCAAAACGTTCGTTGAAGTTGTGGACACCTTACTAAAAGATGGAACGTATATATTATGATCCAGCATCCACAGGAGGATTTGGTGGTGTGAACAAACTAGCACGGCAGGCCGGTGTTTCTAACAAGAAAGCTTTGGAGTGGCTTCAGTATAGAGATACTTATACATTACATAAATCCAAAGAAAAAAATTTCTGAGGAGAAAGTTTATTGTTGCAGGTATCGATGCACAGTGCAGGTCGATTTAGTTGATTTGCAGAACGTGAATAAAGCGAACAAAGGATAAAGATATCTGTTTACCTGCATCGATGTATTTTCTAAATACGCATGGGCTGTACCAATTAAGGATAAAACTGGTAAAGTTACAGTTGATGCGTTAAATTCTATTATTGCTTCAAGTGGACGTGAACCGAATGATATTGTTATGGACAAAGGCTCGGAATTTTTAAACAAAGTATTTATAAATTTTCTCAAAGCCCATTCCATTCGTTTCTTTACGACAGAAAATGCTGAAACCAAAGCAGCTGTTGTAGAAAGATGGCATCGCACTTTAAAAACAAAAATGTTTCGTTATTTTACAAAAACAAGACAGTACAGATATTTAGACGTCCTCCAAGATCTGGTGAATAGCTACAACAACTCTTATCACGACAGCATCAAAAGAAGCCCAGCCTCAGAAAATAGACAGAATCAAGAAGAAGTTTGGCAAACTTTGTATGGGTCTACGGAAACAAAACCCAAGATACCCAAGCTAAAGGTTGGGGATTTTGTGAGACTTGCCCGTGCACGCAGATGTTTTAGTAAAGGCTATTTACCTGCTTGGATTGTTGAAACATTCCGCGTGAAAGTAGTGCGCAAGACAGTTCCTGTGACTTACGTGCGGTGGTTGGGTTATGGTACCGACTTTGATTCTTGGATTCATAAAAAAGACCTTAATAGAACACAATGAATGAGTCTTCAAATGTTCCTAATGTTGGCGATGAAAACAACATCGGTGTGCTACGGAGATTTTTTTGGACGTGTTCCTCAAAGCATTGCTTTGTTTTGGTGTCAAACATGTATTATCTTCCTGGTCGTCTCTACAAGTTTGTATAACATCACAGTTTCTACAAATAACCAAACACTTTGGACAGCTCTGTTAAGTAGCTGTTTAGGTTATATCTCACCGAACCCATCTATTAAAGGTAACAAACTCTGATAATGTTTTATATAACTCTACCTTCGAATTCATCTTTAAAATTTTACCCTAACAACACAGTTTCTCATTATTTCTTGTAAAAGACATTCATTTGGATAGCAGAGATTGGGAAGTTGGCCTTGTAGAAGTCCAAGCCCCTATAACATGGCACAACGTTAATAGAGAGGATGAATGTTGGCTTTTTATCTCGGAACATGATCGTATCCAGCGTAAACAAATCAACCATAGGGCCATTCTCTCTGCAGGTCTATACAAAGACGTACAGACAGCAGTTGAAAGACTAAACATAGAATTGCCTAGGATTATCGGACAACTTAAAAGCAAAAGTACAGAGGTACCAATCACCTTCAATTATAAGGAAGATTCTATGCGCGCTTCGCTTGAAGTAAATGATCCTACCATACTTTGTAGACTAAGCCCAGATTCGTGTGAAATTTTAGAAATAGAAGATAGAGAGTATCAAGGACCTGCGGTAACTACCAGCAGACAGCCTTTCACCAACGCCTTTGGGCAGTGTACAGTTTACATCTACACAGATCGTATTGAGCCTCGACATGTAGGTGACACTCTTGCGCCTCTTCTACGTGTTATACCATTGGATGGAAAACAAGGTACTGTCCAACACAGATTTTTTGACAGACCGCATTATTTTCCGCTGATTAAGCACACATTTGACACGATTGAAATACTTATAACAGACAGTCAAGGATTGAAAATACCATTTGAGAGTGGAAAGAGCTTTGTAACACTTCACTACAGGCGCAAAAAGATGGAGTAATGGCACCATATCGCTGCAATCATAAGCTGTACGAAGATTATTACAGGCAGCAAGTCGGATCTGGCCTGCCTGTCTTCCAAGGCAGTCGTGATCAGAGAGGCTATGGACTGGGATCATTACTCGGCAGACTAGGGCGAATGATGATACCGATGTTGAAGCGCGGAGGAAAGGCATTGTTACAAGAGGGTTTAAACACAGGACTAGATATTGCACGAAACGTGGTGGCGGGGGAGAACATTGAAACAGCCGCGAAAAAACGAGTGAGATAGGCAGGTAAAAATCTGATAGAAAAAGCAGCTGCTTCCACTTCAAGAAAAAGGAAAGTTTCTCCTGCACCAGCTCAGTCTCGTCCAAAGAAGAGCAGGAAGCAGGTTCAACACTTTAACGACATCTTTAATTAGAAAATAGGAGACCTTCTTCATCCAAACTCATGTGAATGTGCCTTCAGCGGCTTGGATCTATTCGCTGTACCACCAACACAATGCATTGTGGAAAATGGGTTCTGGGTAGAACATCATCCTATTTTGACGCTTACAGGCACAGGCCCTGTCGAATTTGTCGTAAATGGCAGAGGAGAAGAATATATGGATTTGCCTGAGACATTCTTACATGTACTTGTTAAAGTTACCAAACCTGACGGACGAGCCCTAACGGATACTGACATTGTGGCCCCGACCAACTTGTATGCAGAGGCTTTGTTCTCTCAAGTAGATGTGAGCTTAAATGGAAACCTCACCACACCTTCACAAAACACTTACCCTTGGCGTTGTTTCCTGGAGTCGCTGTTGTCTTACGGGCCAGATGCTCTCGGCTCTCAGCTGGCACTCAGCGGTTTCTCCCGTGACACGGCAGGTGAGCTGGACAACATGGATGGAGAGAAGAACGAAGGCTTTGCTGAGAGAGCGAAAATGGATCAAAGGAAGTAAAGAGTGTATCATGCTTTGTTGAGTTCACGCCGACATTTTTCACCAGGAGAAGTTTTTAATCAATGGTGTTAGCATGAAACTGCGTTTCGTGCGCTCTGAAGACTCGTTTGTTTTGTTAACATCCGACGATCAAGCAGGGTATAAAGTTAAACTCACGCAAGCTAGTTTGTACGTCAGAAGATGCAAAAGCAACCCTGCCATAGTACTGGCTCATGAAAAAGCTCTACAGAGTGGAACAGCCAAGTATCCTCTAAAGAGAGTGGAGGTAAAAGCTTTCTCAGTTGGACAAGGGCAGCTTTCATTTGTGGAAGACAACCTGTTTACAGGCCACATCCCTAAAAGAGTTATCCTCGGAATGGTAGACAGTGCTAGTTTTAACGGTGCCTACAACAAAAACCCATTTCACTTCAAGCACAATTTAATCAGTTACCTCCGCTTGTGTGTGGATGGGAGGCAGGTTCCGTCAAAGCCACTGACACCAGCGTTTGATAAAGGCTTGTGGGCGAGGAGCTATATGTCAATCTTCCAAGGTACTGGTACAGCCTGGAAAGATAAAGGATTTGATATTTCATATGAAGAGTATGGGGAAGGCTTCTCGCTCTTCTGTTTTGACTTAACGCCTACTCTAACAAACGGTTGTTCGGGAGAAGTAGAATTGTTGAAGTCAGGTGTTGTGCGGTTGGAAGCCAGATTCAGGCAAGCTTTGCAGCAGCCTATTCACGTGATTGTGTACGCAGAGCGGGACGGGCTGATAGAGATTCACCGTTCACGAGAAGTGTTATCAGATTTTACACCATAAAAATGAACACGTTTCAGATTGAACAGATTTTGTGCTGCGACACTCACGCTAAATCTATATTCGCTGGAGTCTTTCCATGTGAGAGGCTACCAGTGAGTTTACCGTCTTATGATAAACCTGTTTGCTTTATTGTAAATACAGAGCCCCATTATATTAAAAACAGAGGTCATTAGATCGCTGTGTAATTTCACGGTCTGAGAGCCGAGATATTTGATAGTTTTAGTTTGCGACCAAAAGGACCAGTCCTTGACTTTATTTTAAGAAATTGTAAATATTACATATGGAATAGAACAAAAATACAAAGCTTGGTGTCTAGTGTATGTGGTGCATATTGTTGTGTGTATGTGTTTGGTAAATCGAGAGGGTGGAAAATGAACAGGATATTTCAAAGCTTTTCTGAACTCAATCCAAAGTCAAATGATATAAGAATTGTGAGAATGCTTCATCTGTATACCAGACGAAGAAGATCGCTATTGTACATGTAAGATAATAATCGAATGATTTGCCTACTTCCAGAAAAGTTGCGTTTCATTAAATGACACCTATAATCCAATGTTGACGTGAATCTCTAAAACTATGTTTAAAGGCCATACGATGTTAAGTATTTCAACTTGTTAATTACAACTAGTATTCAAAGTCCTGGGAATGAGAAATTCAAACTATCAATGTGTCAACATTATTGCCTTTGGTGTTGTTTTCTTTTTCGATTTAGATATTCTTACCGCATCTCGTTGATAGCCCCAAATACTTTCAGATGATTTATTGTTTTAAATTAACACCTTACTAAATTTGATCTGCAGGTGGTCGATTTTCCAGTATATAAGATGTGGGATTTAGACTGTTTGATTAGACTGTTTCTAAGGTTCTTAGCGGTAACTATTAGTATCGAATTATTCCAGTTGAGAATGTTTTCCACTCTGCACATAGTTGTAGGTGTTCAGCTACTGAACTTGATACATTCGCTATTGCTAGTACCAAAGAGAACAGAAAAGATGACAAGAAAATGTAAAAAAACTGTAGAGGTTTCTAAACCTGTACCAGCTGACAAACTGTCATCGACTCTGGTTCATAGATGGGTCACCTCTCAAGAAGACCTCAACTCTCTGCAAGAAGGGGCTCAGTACCCGTTGAACCGACTGAAGCAGTTTCTCTCCAGCCCTGGCAGTGAGGTGCTGGTCAGCCTTCACCCTCGGTCTTCTGGGAAATGTGCCGTGAGCCAAGCTACTGGCAATCACCTTCACATAATTTTTCGTCACACTGGCGACATGAGTTTACTCCGAGAGACAACTAAAGCATTTTAAAAAATTGGCGGTTACTGTCTTGGAGCATATATTCAGGATGGGGCCATTGCAGAAACCGTGGCCTACATGAAGAAGCCCGAGCAGGTGCTCTTAGGAAGCACCTCAAGATTTCTACTCTCGCTCTGGAATGACACTGAAGAAACGGACGGTGTCTACAATGGGGACTACAATATCTCACTCTATTGGAAGATAAGTCGAGGGGGGAAGAGATAAAACGGTGCGACGAACTACCGTTTATGTTACCTTTCAGACAAGAACTTTCTAAGGGTAGTGGTCTACAGAAAAAACGCAAGCTCGTTATCATTGACAGCGACGACGGTGATGATGGTTGTGATACCGAAGCTACTGTGGATCTAAGTTAGAATTTATTTTTAGATCTGAATTTTAATAAGGGTCCTGACAATGACTCGTTCTGATTCTAATCGTAACTTGCATAAATGTTATATCTTGATTGTGATTGAAGTGTATATAAATATTAATTTGTTCAAATGAAAATTTTAGTTATATATTGTACTTTAGATGCACTTTGTATGGCAGATACAAACTTGTATTTAAATATTTTAGTTTCAATTTTTACAAATTAAAGTCATTTATGTCTTGCTCCTAGTGCTTAGAACATTTGCTGCATTTGTTTGTTATTTTGTGAAGTTTCTTTTTTGGTTTGTCCTTTCTGAATAAAATGCTGACCTTTGTTTAAAACTTCACCTGAATTATAATTATGATTTCTTTATTCTATATATCAATGTGCTTTAAAGGAAAGCTTGTTGGTAAATTCCTTGGACGCTATATAAATTTTGATGTCCATGACAAAATATATATATGATTGCAGCTGGGATTGATTAAAATAAATTCAAATCAATATTCCACCTGCCTTTTTGTTTGAACTTTGCACTTATTCCTTAATCATTTTGTTGTCATGCAGTAAGTGTTGATTTTATTGCTTCAACGATTCAATATCATGGGCCAGTTTTATGAATCAAGTGAAAATAAAAACCCTAAAAAAGAAAATTTCACAGAGATAGTTGATATATAATAATCAGTCTCGAAGTGTTAATAAAATACTGTTAGAGTCTGTCATGGACTGTGATGGTGATGGTGATGGTGANNNNATGATGATGATGATGATGATGATGATGATGATGATGATGATGATGATGATGATGATGATGAAGTGTAAAAGAAACTCCTTAAAAAAAAGCGCCAGCACACACATCAAATAATGTAAAAGTCAATTGTTTTCTTATGGTCTAACCACTTATTTGACTTTCAAAAGGAATAAAATGCACGTACAAAGCTCTATTAGGAGAACGGTCGATTCGTTACCAAAGCGTGTGAATCGGGATGTGTGGCAGAAAATGTGAAGTAGGCCTAGGTATCTTCTCAGATATTCTAACCAAAAGAGGCAGATTCCCATGCACACATGGGGGTCTGTTCAATGCGTAAATTAGGCGAGTGTGGACAGATAGGTGTTAATCACCTGCAACCAGACCTCCTATCGTTATAGTTTAGCTCTCAGCTAGGTATTCTAAAGTATCTTTCATAGTAAATCGTATAGCGGTGTGTATTACTAACTATTCGACAAGCATTCTTTTGCGTTGTTTTGTTTTTGTTTTTGCTTTTTGGTTTGTTTTGTTCTTGTTTTATTTTTTTTTTCAAGAAAGCCTTGATTGTGAATTCATAATTTCATAAGGAGGACTATAACATCACAATGCATCAGGCTGGGCTCTTTGAAATAATCATGTGAGAAGATCGGAATCTTTAATCTAAAAAAGATGAATACAACGTCACTTTCAACACAAAGACTTTGCACTATTAAATAAATATATATATTACTTAACAGGTTACCTGAACATTTTCCAAATGCAGATTGTTTTAAAACAAAAAAAAACAAAATGGTTGTTTGCAGTCCTTGTACATTTCAATGTAATGAGCAATTAGCACCTTCAGATCCCAGTTGGGTTAGGCTGGGAAATTGAGTTCTGATGTCAGAGACAAGATCATTGCATAGATACTTTTGCTACTAAAGACAGTTAATTATGTCAGATTCAAGGACGCCATACTAGTCTCTCACGTAGACAAGGTCATCTCCTATTCCTCTATCTCAACGATTGGGAAAAACGCGACTCCTAAGTTGCTAAGGTCCTTTTTCGCTGACTCAGGGAAATTAACAAAGACATAGCACAAAAACTTTTGGTCACAGGACCTAAAGATTATATAGCTCTAGGGCGCGAAATTGGTCCAGCCCCTTACTACTTATATATATATATATATATATATATATATATATATATATATATACACACATATATATATATATATATATATATATATATATATATATATATATATATATATATTCCAAACCGTTTCCGTAGCTTTAAACAAAAAGAATAATTAGCTTTTATTTATCCGTTTCATTTTGTTTTTAACGTTGGGGTTGCTAATACACTCGATACTTTACAATATTTTCACGAATGAATTCTCTAGTAACGCATCCTGATTGTGAAGCGTTCAGCACTAATCTCGCACCCAAGTTTTCAAAACGTCAGTCTTTTCTCCTGTCTCCACAATCCAATTTTCAGACTGCTTAAGAACTCGCCCAAATCACTCAAATAAACTGTTACTAGAATTTAGACTTTATCATCTGTATTGCCCGTTGCTAAAAGTCAGTGAAAGGATTTGAAAACTAAAGTAGCCCCAGAGTTGAGGGCTTGAGTGTTCGTTCTTCTTGAATTTAATGGAAATGTCCGAGATAAAATGGAGAACCATATCTATTTAAAGACACCCAGCAAAACACAAAGGAAGTGCGGACAAGTTAGAGGTCCAGGTAGTGCTTGGCAGCATGGTGTTCTCGATTTCAGAATTGAGATTAAAAAAATAAAAGTTTAGATTGTCGTAAGCATTTCAAAAGATTGGGAATAGTTTATTTAAGTGAAGTTGGCTGCTTGTGTAGAAAATTGATGGAATTGGGGCGGGAATTAGATCGTTTGTTTGACCGCCATCAAAAATAGATTTGCTTTTTCCGAGCCATTCCAAATCTTCAGTAATATTGAGGCTTCAAATCGTGTTTCGATACTCATTCTTTCTTCTTTTCTTATAATCATGTTCAGCTGTCACACTCAATGCTCTATATTTGCTAGAAGTTAAATAGCGTTATAGTACTGCCTAAAACACCGGGAGCAACAGAATGTGAACTTCATAGAACGATCAGTTTAATGAGCCATTTTACAAAAATCTTGTTACGCGTTTTGATGCATAGAATGCGCAACAGTCTAAGACCAGAAATATTTCCAAAACAGTTTGGCTTTATGCCTGATAAGGGGACTAGAAATGCAATATTCACTCTGTCAATGTTTATGGAAACATGTATAGAAATGCAAAAAGATCTCCACCTCTGTTTTATTAATTATTCTAAGGCTTTTGACAAAGTAAGACATGTAGAGCTGTTTCGTTTGTTAGAAAAATTAGACATTGATGGGAAAGATCTGAGAGTAATTAGAAATTTATAATGGGATCAGACTGCATCTGTAAGAATTGAAGGAGAACATAGTGATTTAAAACCCATCAAAGAGGTGTGAGGCAGGGATGTGTAATGTCGTCTAATCTTTTTAACCCAAATAGTGAAATAATCTTAAGGAATCTTGATGGTCTTTCAGGCTTAAAAATAAATGGAGAAAATCTTAATAATCTCAGGTATGAAGATGATACAGTTTTAATATCAGAATCTGGCGAACAACTCCAGAAAATTCTAGATACTATAGATTTTAAGAGCGAAAGAATGGGCCTGTCTTTGAATGTAAAATAAACGGAATGTATGGTCATCTCAAAGAAATCCTCTAACTTCAAGTGCAATCTCGCTAGCAAAGGCGAAAAAAATCAAATAAGTTACAAAATTCAAATATTTAGGTTACCTGATAACATCTGATGGCAGATGCACAAGTGAAATAGCCAATACTGGCAAATAGAAACATAAGTATGACAACCAAAATAAGTGCAATTAAAACATATGTATGGTCAGTACTTTTGTATGGTAGTGAGTGTTGGACATTAGACTAAGAAATGGAAAAAACTAGGAGCAGTAGAGATGTGGTTTATCGGAAGAATGATGAGGATATCATGGACAGAAAAAAAGTCAAATGAATTGATTCTGAAAGAGGCTAATCTCGAGCGATCACTAATTAAAACCATAAGACAGAGGCAACAAACGTTTTTAGGCCATATTTGCCGACATAAGGGTTTAGAACACTTAGCAACCACTGGAAAGATTGAAGGCAAACGCAGTAGAGATAGACAGAGAATAACTTTTATTGAAAATCTTAAGTCATGGGCAATAGACAAGGGTAGCAATAACAACTTTATAAATTTAACTGAGAATAAGTTTGAGTGGAGGAACATGATCGCCAATGTCTGTTCCAGACAAGGTACCTGATGATGATGAAACAGTGTTATTGAAGTTTCTTCATAGAGAGGCCTTTGGTCCATCATACAAGAAATATTAGGCTATATCAGTTGGGTCTAACCTTGCCTAGAATTTATATTTAGATCCATTTATCGCCAAAGTCTTCACATAATCGATCTAACATACTCTAATTAAAGCTTTCATAGTTTTAGGTGAGCTTTGATGCCAGAAAATGACTGACTGGCGCGAAGTGATAAAAACGGGCAAAATTTTAGCGTCAGTGTGAGGACATGTGATATGACACACTTTCTATGTTTTAGTATTTGTATGCGCGATTAGCTCTCAGCACTATTGCTTAGTATCCTTCATTTCATCGTCGGACTTATAAGAGATTTATCATGCAAAAGATATTAAGATTGTACCGTATATCATCAAAGAACTTGCGAATCTCTTCTGCCGACAGTTGTCCAGGTTTGCGAATATCTGGCTGAGGGCGCATAGCTCTGATGTCATATTTTTCAGGGCAGGCTTTAGTTTTTTCCCCTGGATATGTACCAACTTTGTCTAAGCCCGCCATTTCGAGCTGTAAGTGTGATATAATTTATACAAGTAGGAGTATTACAATCGAAGTCTTCGCACTGTATGTGTAGCAGTAGTAGCAACAGCAGCAGCAACAACAAGAGTAGTAGTAGTAGTAGTAGTAGTAGTAGTAGTAGTAGTAGTAGTAGTAGTAGTAGTAGTAGTAGTAGTAGTTATGGTAGCGGTAGTGGTAGTAGTAATACTATATTTTTTGTTGCGGTTGTTATAATTAGTTTTATTGTTTTCTAGCGTCTATGGTTATTTATTAACATGATTTTGCCCTATTTATCGTTTCTAATATCGAAGAAAAAGGAAACTATCGAAACAGCAGAGTCTCTCTCTCTCTCTCTCTCTCTCTCTCTCTCTCTCTCTCTCTCTAGCTCTCTCTCTCTATCTATCTATCTTTCTCCTTCCCTCACCAGCCCCTTCCTTTTTTTTAAATCCATTTTTAAACATCCATAAAGCATAGATTTATTATTTGCATGAGAGGAAATAAATGCATGTGGAATAAAGTTCTTGTCATGTAAAGTTTTTGACGACTATTCTATTTTTTAAGGCAGTTATTTTTCAAATTATTTTTTTCAATAAATAAAATCAATAAGTATGTTGCTTTTCATGTTCAAGAAGATTATAGAAGGTAACTTACCTCACAGAGTTTTTTTTTTTTTTTTTTTTTTGCACCTTGCTGTAACAATTCACACGCTTTAACTAAAAAAAAGTGGCCACTTGCTGTAATTCAGATCACTTTTATCCTTCTTCCTTTTTTACATGAAGATGTTTTTGCCAAATCTTACAAGCACTGAGCTGTTGACTGACAGACTGATTGCATGTAGCTCTCTCTTTTTTTTTAACTATATGGTCTACTTTAAAAATTATACGTTTAATTTTCTCAACTCCTACTGGCAAAATAATTTCAACAATCTTATCTAGGCTAGTTTAAATGTAACTATTCTATTCTTCTTGCTATCCTTGTATTTCAAGGAATCTATGTGACTGATTAGTGTACACATCAATTTATGATTGTGTCTGAAGTACAACACATGCTTAAATTCATGTCCATGTTCACTTTATCTATTTGACCTTGATCTCTTACTTTGCTCGCATAGTCTGCTCCCTTCTAAAAGTTTTTCTGTTTCTCACAAGGACAAGGCTTTCTTTGTTTACATCTTCTCCTTTACTTTACTCATTTAGGTTTCAGTCATGGCCAGGCTGTGGAGCCTGATGTTGGTGTTAACACTATTAACCCGAAGCGCAAGTTCTCTGCATTATTTATCACGTTTTGGTTTTGGGTTACCCCATACACAACAAAGTGGTTTCAGGCCTCCAGGCCTCGGTCAGGCCAGGGCGCTAGCCACGAATCTCATTGGGAAAAAAGAGAGTACACATTCATGCGATTAAAATTAAAATTAAAATGGTCGGTAAAATTAGATTTAAAATTACTTTTCTATAAACTAAAACATATTTTTTCCTTCATTTCTTTTCTTTTCTGTAAATGGCATCAAATGCTGCTAGTTCGTTTACTTTTTTAATTAAAATTGATGGTACATGTCCTGTCGATAGTACAATCTATTAAAATTTTAATTGTTGTCTTTTGTTTTCTATCATTGATGCTGCTCTCTCTCCATTCTTAAGGCACATAGGGCCGTGTTTTTTTTTTTGTTTTTTTTTTTGTTTCTTTCGCTTAAACTTGAAAAGCATTTTTTTTTTCAAATTTCATTACATTCTTTTAGGCTGTAGGTCTTCTGATACTTCGTAAATACAGTCATAGTATTATGGATCGTAAGGTCATTTCTATAAGTAGTTGGGGGTTTTTCAATAGTGTTACGGCCCTTCAAGTTCAATTTTTTTTATTTTTCACATAGCAAAGAAATTGATTTCCCGGTCTTACATACATGTTGGCAATGCAAACTCTCACGTCATGTGCTACTTAAAGCATTTTAATATCCGAGTTCATTGCAACGACCAGCGCGAGTAACCACGGCCTCACCCATCATTTATTTTTGTTCGTTTGTTTGTTTTGTTTTGTGTTTTTTAATTACAGTAATAATTTTATAAAAATTTGTATCCTTCGTATCATATTTCGTCATTATGATTTTATTTCTAATGAAGCCTTAAGACGAAACGTTTATGCATACTTTGTGTTGCTCACATTTTCAAAAGTAAGTTTTAACTTGGTCGGTTTATTGTATTAATGTATTAATTTCATAGATCTTCACGATCCTTGAACTTATTTATGTTTCCGGGAGTGCGGTATTTATAAACTTTTATAACTCCTACTTCAATTACAGTAGAACCTCTTAATTTGAATGTTTTAGAAAAACTTCGAATTAAGAAGATTCAACTTTTTAAATCTATCTTGCAGAGATTACTAGACAGAGCGCCTTTTAAAAGAATTTCCTTCTTTCCCAGGTCTTTCCCATGTTGCTTTCTTCATTCAACTCCTTCTGCTTGTTCTCGACTGAATTGTGTTGTGCTTCCTTTTTTTCCTGTTTTTTCCCCTCTCTCTCTCTTTTTTTTTTTTTGTGTGTGTACTTTTTTGGTCAATTACAAGTATCATTGAAAAATCAATAGATTCATTTACCACGATAATTATTTACAATGTGTAATTTGGTACTTCAGTATTTCATAGGTATTTTAAATTTTAAAAAAAGCTTCACAAAAGCAAAAAATCAATATGTATTGTAAGAATACAATTTGTTTTTCTAATATGTTCTAAGGATGTATTTCTTAAAATCAATGTTATGTTGTGCCTTCATTTATGTCCTTTTTTTTCTTTGAAAATAATTAAAAAAAAA
>BLXT01005393.1:11763-22305 GCA_019648995.1 Plakobranchus ocellatus
TGACTACTTGATGATTTCACTTTTTGGATCCTAATCGGGTTGAATGATTGTAGATTTGAACTGATGTCGAAAAGATCCCCTCAGGTTCCAGGACGATTTTACTAACGATGCCATATCAATGCCTCCAACTGAAAACAAGTGAGGCTAGTACAGAACTGGTGTAGAGATTGCATTGCAGTCTTTTAAAGGCAGTCTCTGAAGGAGAAAATTGGAGAATGCAGTATACATACTACCGCCGTGACGAGCGAAATAATTAATCAGGAGTAAATAAAATCAATATCGACAATACGGAGCTCTCACTCTGGAGACCAGCTTAGCCTCAGTTTTGGAAAGTAGCTTTTCAGTGTGATCAGTCCAGTCAGTAATTGAGTAACATCAGGTTTTAATCTCAATCTGGCCGGAGGTTTTCGGTTTCGATTTTATTTATTTTTTTCATTAGCCCATCCAAAACAAAATGATCTCAGGTTGTGAGGCCCTCATCAAATCCGGGCATCGGTGGCCAGCTTGAACACAGACCCACGACAGAGGGGTCGCTGCTGATCGCAGGGCGAGTTCCTAACAACTGTGCCATCAACTCTCCTATCCCTCCCCTCCTATTCTTTCCTTGACGTAAGGTCTCTGTAGAGTTCAAAGTGCCTTTTCCCTCAGTGATAGGATAACCAACGTGTCTTTTATAGGGTTGAAAAGACTTAACAGCTATGAAACAACGGTTGACTGCGTGCCGTTATAATATTTGTGTATATCAGTGTTTGGAAAATATTCCGTGACTTGTGTCGGCATGACTTGTAAATGCATGACGTTTATAGATTGCCTGAGATCTTGTTCAAGAAATCAAAAGCAAAGAATGCGACTTCTGATTTCATATAAAGGCAGGATTTGATTGAGAGCCATGGTGGCCGATGTCTGTCACAGACTTGGCACGACGAGAATTATTCATCCCTTGGATTTTCCTTCCCCCCCCCCCCCCNNNTGTAATAGTAATTGTCATTGATGTGTTAGTTGCGTAGCATGAACTTTTGAGGTAGGAAATCCGTTCTATTGTTTGATAATATCGCAGAAGTTATACCAGATCAGATACTCCATACTGCAATAGCTGGAGATTTATTGTCATGCTTATGTGACCGATTCGTTTTCAAGATGATCTTTTTGCTATCCCTATTGTAGTTTGTCGCTTGATGAACTTGTCAGAAGGTTGGTTTTATTTTTTTTTTAGCATACAAGAAGGTGACAATATGTCCTTAAACATTGAAGCCTTTGATGAGACCAAACCTTTGCTACAAAGTTTGCAATAATCGAATTATAGTCCAGAATCTAAATTATTACGCCTGTGCTCAAAATCTATCCCAACTGTAATGCAAATGACTGTTCCAGATGGCCAATTCTCCTAAAGCCGTTCAAGCTATACCCATAATTCAGGCTCAGGGAATGTGCGTAACAATGGAATTATGGAATTAGCAATGTAGTTCTGGGCAGTTGGATGTGACCACTAACCCCTGAGTTTAATTCTGCGCCCATCAAGCCCTTCTATCACAGAATGACCTGCTTTCAGTCAGGACATAAGTCGCGGGTTTGGGTTCATTACAGAAAGGTCCTTGCAGATTGGCTAGTCATTATGCCATCAAAGTCAGCAAGCCTTCGAGCGAGAGAATGTTTTTTGAAAGATTTTTAAAGTGAGACCTAATTTAATGAATGTGAAAATAAATAGAATGCATTTTCATCTTTTAAAAAGTCCTCAAAATCCTAATGCAATCTCTTTAGTGAAAGAGAGCACATAAAACATGCTACAAAATGTAAACAAATTTGCTATCCGATAGTATGAGATGATTGATGCACAATAAATGATAAAAATAGCTAGGTCTTAGGATACATGAAATTACTGGCAAATGAACTCCAAAATAAGTATGAACTGTAAAATGAGCCATGGAAATATATGGGCAGAAATACTTTTCTAAAGGAGTGAGTGTTGGGCAATAAGTAAGCACATAAAGTGGAAACTGGAAACAGTAGAGATGTGCTTTATCGTGAGAAGGATGAGAATAAACATTGAAAAGAAATGGTGCTGAAAGAAGCTGAACTTGAAATATGATTAAGCAAACAACTTCTAGAACACAATTGCCTATATATTAGTTTAGAGCACTTAGCATCACTGGAAGTAAGGAAGGCAAATGCAGCAGAGATAAACAAAGAATACATTTCATTGAAATTGTTAAGACATGGGCAAAGGTAGCAACAAGAGAATTATATGATGAACTGAGAATAGACTTGAGTGGAGGACCAGATCACCAATGTCTGTTCTAGAAAAGGCTTCTGCTGAAGACGATTTCGTTTTTCGTTTGCTTTGTCCCTTTTAAAAAGTCCTGGAATTAAAATGTGGTTGATCGGATGATGCTGTTAATTAGTGGCTTTAGAGGAAACTTTAATATTGGTATAAATCTTAAGTACTGCTGCTATATCTTCTTCTTCATCATCATCATCCATCCTCCTCCTTTATCCATCATCATCCATCATCATCCATCATCCTCTATCATCATCCATCATCATCTTCATTACCCATCATCATGTATCATGCATCATCATCCATCATCCTCTACCATCATCCTCTATCATCATCCATCATCATCCACCATCCTCCATCATCCTCCACCATCCTCCACCATCCTCCACCATCCTCCACCATCCTCCACCATCCTCCACCATCCTCCACCATCCTCCAGCATCACCCACCATCCTCTACCATCCTCCATCATCATGCATCATAATGCATCATCATTTATCATCCTCCTCCATCCTCCATCATCATGCATCATCATATATCATCCATCATCATGCATCATCATCCACCATCCATCATCCTCCACCATCATGCATCATCATCATCGACATCACCATCCATCATCCCATCATTATCACATCATCGTCATCGTCATCATCATCACCATTACCACCACCATCAATCATCAATATCATCATTATCATCATCATCATCAACAGTAAACCATAATCAACTGTAAAACCAATACAGTCTGCAATCTTGACTTCGTGTCGTTAGGCCCCCGTCTTTTATCATGCTACCAGAGTCAGTAACAACTGTCCTCAATATATCTGGAATTCCTCTTTCCCTCTGCCTCATCCCTTTAGGTGACATTGTTTCAAAGCTTGTTTCATGCTAGTGGCCCGAAATATTCCATCATTTATCATCCTCCTCTATCATCCATTATCATGCAACATCATGCATCATCATCCACCATCCATCATCCTCCACCATCATCCATTATCATGCAACATCATGCATCATCATCCACCATCCTCCATCCTCCTCATCATCATCATCGGCATCACCATCCATCACCCATCATCATCATCACATCAACGTCATCGTCATCATTACCACCACCATCAATCATCATTATCATCATCATCATCATCAACAGTAAACCATAATCAACTGTAAAACCATTACAGTCTGCAATCTTGACTTCCTGTCGTTAGGCCCCCGTCTTTTACCATGCTACCAGAGTCAGTAACAACTGTACTCAATATACCTGGAATTCCCCTTTCCCTCTACCTCATCCCTTTAGGTGACATTGTTTCAAAGCTTGTTTCATGCTAGTGGCCCGAAATATTCCATTTCTTCCGAAGCAATGATGCTCTCAAGACATTTTAAAGCATGCGTCACAAACAAAAAAAAGGAAGGTTATTCCATAAATACACTTAAGCATGACTATGAGTGATGAAAGTTCAAAATCTGGACTCTTAAAACCACGGGTTCAGGAAAACATACCTTGAAGATTACTATAACATTAACAAGTTTTAATATCGGGCAATGTTTTAACTAGTACTCAAAATAATCTCTTATCTGTCTCAAGGAATTTGCTGGGTCATCATATGATGGCAAGGGCAAGCAGGCACCGGGTGGTCTACCATGTCTCATTCTCAGCAGTTGAGTAGAAAATTCGAGTGTAGGACAAGCAGACTTTGATCGTCTTTCTTTTTCTGACACTAAGCTAGAGAGGCCGGAAATTCCATTGTGGGCCATGGGCCTCCTGCCATGTTCGTGTTTGTAGACACTGGATTGAGCAAAATTGATAGGGAAAAAAATAATAAAATCATACTGAAAAAAATGAAGCAAAGATTAAAAAAGAATGAAAAATATATGTCTAATTTACAAAAACAGTTTAAATAATGATCATAAGGTACCATGATGATGATGATACAAATGAGGGTAGCAACAACAACAAAAGCAGCAGAAGCAGCAGCAGCAGCAGCAACAGCAACAGCAACAGTAGCAGCAGCAACAACAACAACAACAACAACAACAACTATGAGGAAATGAGACCAACAGTAATAAAATAACGACAAGCAAAGACAACGATTTTTACCAATATTTTTTTTATTAATATTTTATCATTTTTAACACTGTTAAGATTAGAAGGTTACTTCAGTATTTGATATTTCATCTTAACATTTTTATCATTATTCAAAAAATAACTTTATATAAATTTCGGTGAATCAAATGAAATTTTTTGCCATTTAGATTTTAATTTTGAAAAATTCCATCTGTTCTTAATAGGACTGATTTTCAAATTGAAGAGCTGCAATCAGTCCTGGTCATTTCTTACATCTTACAAACTCCCATTGAAAAAAGCATCGTTTGTCCGGAATTCCCTATTAAATTTTTGGCACCAAGTTTGGGTTTTGTATATAAAGCCTGTCTACAACAAGATGATCTCAAGCTTTCGGGCCCTCCGTCAGGCAGGCCGTCGGTAGCGGCTCGAATCCGCAACAGGAGAGCCCATGCAGATCTCAGGGCGGGTTCGCTATCTCCTGAGCCACCGATGCCCCCGTTTTGGACAACATGGAAAAAATAGCCGTTATCATCCAAAAGTATTGAGTGTTCCTTATCTTTTCCTGAAGCTCAAATATCTTTGCTTTTTAATGAAATTAGTTTTCTTAAGGTTGACATTTTTGAGTCAAAGGCAAGATTTTTGCGATTGTGCACCCAAGAAAAGTAAGTTTTGATAACTAGACTGATAACAAACCAGTCATATTACTGTATAACCATTTAATATTGTTTACATTGTAAAATAAATCATTTCTTGAGACCACTTTCGTTTTTTTATTATTATTATTATTTTTTATTATTTTTTTTTTATCACAATTACTGAAACAGGCATGATCAACTAAAACTCGGCAGCCATTATCCAAAGTAGTGGTCTGAGGTAATCATGTTTTTCCAAAAAATTTTAAGTTTTCTTTTTTTTTATAATTTTTTGTTTTAATTGATAATTGTTGATAAATCTTTAAAATTGTAAACAGTTAACTAAAATTGCCTTCATTTCGTCATTATTCGGAATATTGCGTTGGGTGCATAATCGGAAGTCTTTCCCAGTAAACTATAAAGTTTTCTACGATTGACTAAAATTACTTTCATTTTGAGAATTAATATTATGGAATATCACTTTGTGTGCATGATGGAAAGACTTGCAAAATTTTGTTTATGAACAAAGGCAAACGAAAAGGCCTTGATAATTAATTATACTATATTTTAGATTGCTTTTTAGGAAGGTTGACTGGAGTGAACAAAAGAAAAGCTTACCTTCAAGTTTTGTCGGAGAATCACTTTAGGCGATGAATTTTACGGGTCAATTTTAAGTACACCCCAATAAATTATAGACGGCACGAATAGTTTTGAAATAATAACTTGATACATTTTGAATTATTCCTCTTCTGCTTGATCACCTTTGATCATACAGTTTCTTTCTCCAAACTCCAGCACGCCTGATCTCTCAGCTCGGTAACACAAAAATGGAGGGTAGGATGAAGCGCACGAGTTGTACTCAGAAGTTTGGATAAGCAATAATAATGTAGATTTAGGCTTGTGTAAACACTCGCTAGGCCGTGTTAGTCAAGCTTTTGTTAATGAGGAGTTTTAGCGTAGGACAATTGTCAGATACGCTGACGTAACCTTTGATCTTTTGTTGTAACTTTTAACTTTCGAACCTCATTTAGAAGTCTTGCGCATCAAAAAGGTCAGCTTTACGGTAATTAGGCACTTGGCTCTCGCACCAGACAGTGCAGTCAGTCCTTGGAAAAAGGTTGCACACGTCTATGTCGAATATACCTGGTTTTACCGGGGTTTTTTATGTTCGCGCTAAACCCTCTCAATGTCAACCTATTTTTCAAGTGAGTAGATACTGATTATATGAATCTGGTGAAAAGGCCAGGGGTAGCTGTGCCGCTTTCATTTATATATGCATATATACAAAAGTGTATATTATACCTTTTTACCTTTTGTGTGCAAAGTCAGATGTGCTTGTTTAGAATTTTCACGGTGTTGATAAATCGGAAAACTTTATTCAATCACAGGCAAACTTAACATGGCTTTGTGATCTGAAAGAATGATAGGACAAGCCATGACGATACTTTTTTTTTTCTCTTTTCCATTTTGCTCTCAATTTTACTTTAATTGCATAAAATTCATTCCTCGTACGAACATCGTTAAATGATTTCGTGCGATTGTTTATAATGCATTATTAAAATTTTCTTTCTCTCCCCATTGCCTTTAATATCAATGTTAATAAATTGATTTGCTTCGCAAAGCCTTGCGCGCCTTATGCGATAATAAGGGGCGTCGGTAGCAGAGTGGTTAGCGAGTCTGCCCTGAGATCTGCAGGGACCCTTCTGTCGCGAGTTCAAGCTCCGCTACCGGCGCCCTGGCCTGACGGAGGGCCAAAAAGCCTGAGATAACCTTGTTGTGGACTGGCTATATATAAAAAAAACAAACATAAAAACAATGCGATGATATAATAATTGCATAAGTTATCTGACAGGCAGTTTCAGAGAGACGGCTGGTCGGTCAAAACAATAAAAGTCTCAAAAGGACTCAAGTTTTGCCCTTGAAAACCCTGGCTGTACTGAGACCACCAGCAATATTGCTTTGCTGAAATAGGCCTACTTGCCCCTCAATGCAGATCGCCAGGCCACATCCGGTCAACCCCCTCTCCCACCGCAATGGATGTGTAACACTTTCTAGATAAAGAGTGCTGGCTGACAATCAAAGAAAACTCCTAACTAGGCTGAATGATGAAACATTAATTTTTCTTCTTTTTTTTTCTTTTCATTTCATACTCATTTAAAGACACATACAGGGTATCTAGGGTTCTTTAAAGCCCATTTTGTAAATATAATAATAGATTTTCTTGTATTTTGATTTATACTTAAAAGAGTCTTCTCGGCTTCTAAATATTATCAACTATTTGTTTTGAGTTTTGAGTGGATGTTTATGTTCGTCTCAACGTTGACGTCATGTTTAAATAGAACCCAACTATTTAAATCGAGACCAATCAATACCCTCTTGACTAACAGTCAAACGTTTCAATATTATCATTATCTTTAGATCACACGTCCTTGCGAAAGCAATCCAGGTGGGCGTGTTATAGCACCTGTTATCTCACCACACTATCCATTTAGTTCTGGGTGAAAACAGGCAAGCGATGAAAAATTGTCTTGGATCGCACTGGGATTCGAACATCGGACGACTCACTTATAGTATACTGCCCTTCCAGATGAGCTTCCGTTCCTCCTCGTCCAACCGTACTCTACCGTGAACACAATTCTGAACCCCTCCTAACAATAATTCCTTGATCTGGTTTGCAATGGTGGTATCGAGGGTTTCGAGGTCTAAATTCTATCCCATTGTATTTGGATGATACATTCGAATTCTTTGAGTATGATTTTCATTTGGGTGGCATGCAAAGGCAGCCTAGTTCCCATGGCCAACTCAATATCAATGGCTCTGGCAAATGCAATTTTATAGGCTTGTTTGCAATACCCCTAAGCCAAGCTGATGAGCGAAAAAGATATATTTTAATGCATTGTCCCCTATTTCATTCTCTCCATCATCTTTTATTGCTTCTCCCTTTGTATGTCTCTGTTTCTCACCATATAAAACTGGATAGTCCTCATGCATAAAACATAAATATAAAGGAAACATCTACTAATGGTAGAGTGTCATTGTAAAAAAAAAATATATATATATATGTATATATATATATATATATATATATATATATATATATATATATATATAGATAGATAGATAGATAGATAGATAGATAGATAGATATACACGCGATTCATCTCAAATTCCGGGGAACTGGTTTTAACTCTGGTTGATAAATCTCTCACATTCTATTTATTTAATTTTATTTTAAAATTTTAATTCGTCTTAGGTGGTAGTGTGTTCAACATCACATAGATAATTTAGTGACAAAATGAAACAGTAAAATTAGATAGAAAGCAAGCTTTATTAAGGATAAACCGAATGCGATAACTGGATCAAGCTTAGAGTAATCAGATTAGAGTATTTTTAGACATGCAGAAATCTGGGCCAGATTACCTTTGTTTTCCTCGCCGTCTTTACTCCTGCTGAGACAAAAGCGATCTATCCAACCATTGCTTAAACTAAAGAGACTCATCTGTCCACTGCTGCGACTTAAGAGGCCCATTTTTCTACTGCTGAGACTCAAGAGACTCATCTATCTATTGCTGAGACTTAAGGAACTCATCTATTTATTGCTGAAACTAAGGGACTCATCTACCTATTGCTGAGACTAAGAGACCCAACTGTTCGACTACAGAGTCGAACCTATCTGTTGCTGGAACTGAAGAGACGTATCTATCTTCTACTGGGCTTATGAGACCTATTGCTGAGACTTACGAGATCTACCTATCTATTGTTAATGCATAAAAAGGTCTATTTATCCTTTAACTGAGACTTGGAGACTCATCTATCTTGCTGAGACTAACAGACCGATCTAACCTTTGCTGAGAGTAAGAGATATATCTACACATTTGTATCTCTTGAGTGATAAAGCTGTCCATCGCTGGGACTTGAGGCACTTATCTCATAAATACTGAGATTAAGAAACTCATATACTTATGATTGATTCCAAAGAGATCTATCAATTCATTGCTGAGTTGTGCAAGGCCTATCTACCGATAGCTGAGACATAAGATATCTATTTATGATTTGTTTGACCTAAGAAACCCATCTCTCAATTTTAAGATATAAAATGGCAGTCTACCCATTTCTGAGACTTAAAATACCTATCTACGTAATTCTGAGACTTATCAGCTCTAGCTACCGATTGCTAGCACCTCAGAGATTTGTCCACACATTATTATAGTTTAGAAACGGGATAGCAGATACAAACCGTTGGGACTAAACTGAATAGCATTTACATCTGACGAGGATAAAAAAGTGAATACTCAGGATATTTCAAATTTATTGCAAAGAATCACTTAATAAGGCAAAAACCAAAGTTATGAAATAGATTGAAGAAAGAAATTAAAACAGATTTAAATACTGAACCTTTGGAAATCTGTTGAACCACGAGATAAACAGACAATAAATTATTTTTACTAGGCAGATTTCACTAAACTGATTGTGCACAAAATGTTGATAACTTTTGCGTGGATGAAGACCAAAAGAGCAAAGATATCTGTAAAATGAATATTTTTGACTGCGAAAAAAAACAAAAGGTACAATGAATACAATGAAAACAAAGCGTCTATATAGCATCTCTTTTTTGTGATACCTACAAAGGAATTCACATATTATTTTAACAAATAAAGAAAATTATTTGATAAAAAGTGCAAAGCATGTCCGCCTGAACTTTGACCCCATGTGGAGAAAAATGAAAAGGTGTGTACTGGAGTTCAACTGAGTCATGAGTAAAGAAAACATATGACAAACGAGACTGATTGTAGCGAGACCTCGCGAAGTTGAAAATTCTGGTTCGAACTGCGGCACTAACAGGGTGGCAGCTGTTGGTATGGAGCAAGCCAAGTAAGTTATAGCTAACAAAAAGACTGTCTTTATTACACGGCGTTCTTTTTGCTTGTCGCTTGTGCCATTGGTTGGGTGTATTAGATTTTCTTTTCTTATGCCAGCTTTCTTTTTAAGCCCTACTGCAAGAAAAATTGTACAGATCCACACAGCAATCAAAGCTGAGAAATGTAGAACGGTGCCATAATATGCTAGCAAAGCCCGTTGTATAATATAACGTAATGGTGTTTGCATAGGAACCATAGCTAATATAGTTCTATTTTTGGAAGGGCTGAACACCCACTTTAGGGGATACACCATATGAATAAGGTTTGAACGAAAAAAAAAAAAAACAAAATATAAATGATAACAATGGAAATTACAGATTTCCGCTTAGTAACTATTGTTTTTACATGTAATGGAAACTGAAGACAGAGACATCTCTCGAGGGCTATAAAAGCGGTGATAAATGCTGTTGTCTTCTCGAATCCCTCGCCAGGGTAAAATCCAGTCGTAACAGATACACTTGATGGATCAAAGGGTCTCCGTTAAAACAAAAACAAAGCAAATTGCACCCCAAGAGCGAATGACACTTGAGCACAGATCGGAGATTGCCAGAACCAAATAGCTGATATTAATCGTCTCGGAAAAACCAAGTTTGGAGTAGGTGAGTATGACCAGAACGTTAGACACAATACCCAATGTTCCAACAA
>BLXT01005393.1:112469-123087 GCA_019648995.1 Plakobranchus ocellatus
TAAGGATGGAGCCGCACCCTGACAATTGCCCTTTCATCCACGGTAAGGATGGAGCCGCACCCTGACAATTGCCTTTTCATCCACGGTAAGGATGGAGCCGCACCCTGACAATTGCCCTTTCATCCACGGTGAGGATGGTGCCGTACTCTGGCAAAGCGCTTCATCCCAGACAAGGATAAAACTGCTTATTGACAATAATATTTCATGCACAGCAAGGATGGAGTCGCACTCTGACAATAGCGTTTCATGCACCGCAAGGTCATGGCCGCACTCTAACAATAGCGCTTCATCCCCGGCAATGATAGAGCCGCACCCTCACAATGGCGTTTGATGCATGGCAAGGATGGGGCCTCTTCCCGACAATAGCGCTTCATGCAAGGCAAAGAGGGGGCAACACCTTGGCAATAGCGTTTCATGCACGTTAAAAATGGAGCCGCACTCTGACAATTGCCTTTCTTCCACGGTAAGGATAATGCCGTACTCTGGCAATAGCGCTTCATCCCCGAAAAGATAGAGCTGCTCATTGACAATAACATTTCATGTACGGCAAGGATACAGCCGCACTCTGACAATAGCGTTTATGCACGGTACAGATGGAGCCGCATTCTAACAATAGCGTTTCATCTACGATAAGAATGGAGCCGCACCCTGACAAATGCCTTTCATCCACGGTAAGGATGGTGCCGTACTCTGGCAATAGCGCCTCATTCCCGACAAGGATAGAACTGCTCAATGACAATAACATTTCATGCACCGAAAGGGTATGGCCGCACTCTGACCTGTTTCATGCACGGCAAGAATGGAGTCGCACTCTAAAAATAGCGTTTCACGCACAGCTAGGATGGCGTCGCACTCTGACCATAGCGTTTCATGTACCGGAAGGTTATGGCCGCACTCTGACCATAGCGCTTCATCCCCGGCAAGGATAGAGCCGCACACCTGACAATAGCATTTCATGCACGGCAAAGATGAAGCCGCCATCTGGCAATAGAGTTTAATGCACTTAACAAAATGAGTTTGAAGATTAAAATATTACAGCAAAATTGTGGGCTTCAAAACTTCAACATTGGGGACAATATATTCATTTTGGTTTTTACATTTTCCGAAAGTAATGAGTTTCAGATGCATTATCTTTGCCCTCTTTGCGTAAGTCGCAAGGTTTCAAAGTTATTTAAACGGTTGAGATATTAAAGTCAAAAGATATAAGAAATTTATTTCTACTAAAAAAAAAAACAGTGTTAAAAACGTCTCAAGCGAATCACTTATTTTCATAAGATCATTACGTAAGGAAACACTGTTATTTCAACACTTTATAACACATGGAGAGAATTTATTGTCTGAATGCGTGTGTAAAGGATATAATTACAGGTCCTATAAATACATGTTTCATTTGATTTTCAAATTTAAACAAACGTATAAATACAATTTCTCCATTCAGTTTCAAATACCTAAGCCTTTATGAAGAGTCTTAATGATTTTATCAAGATTGATAAGTACATAATTAAAGCCATTTAAACTTGACAATATAAAAATTTGAATGAGGATAAAAAAGAACACATCTGTCGGCAGTGTGAAGTGAGCTCGGGTCATTACAATTATATAAAAAAAAAAAATCATGCCCTTAGCTTTGCATAAAGACGAGCAGCAAAGCTATTGGTTTTCTGAATGTTAACAACAATAAATTAGTTGTAAAAATAAAGCCCAAGAGTAATAACTCCCTAACTTTTGAGCTGGAATTAGTAATCTGTGGATCTAAATCAAGCAGATGCATTGCAGAAATTCGGCAATACCTATGATGACTGCTAGTCATTATAGGGCCAGAGGACCAGGCTGCCCTAATGAATTGTCCGGAAGTATGCCATTCGTGCAATAAAAAGCAGAATCAAAGGTGAAATCAAATTATATTCTGACAGTTTACTTTAAGGACTGCCAGCCAAGCACCTCAGCAGCTGTTGTAGTATGCAGCACAAATTAAAATGTATTTATCTCATGTTTTTCTCATTACAAATCTTCAAAATCAAATTACAGCCCAGAGGCTGCCTTATTAAAGTGTGCGGTTTGTGATTCGTGCAAAAAAAGAAGCAGTCAGTTAGTTATGAAATGCAATTTCAAAAATGCCATTCTTTTCGTAAAAATCTATGCTCTTTCTCATTGCAGAATATGAGTTTGCAAAAGGTATGAATTTGAACTTGCGCCATAAAAATGTTTTGCCTATGCATTGCTTTGAGTGATAACATACATGAAATATCATTATTAGATCAGCATTAATTATCTCTTAAACAAATAGGATTAAAATGAGGGTGGCTTTAGCAAAGGGACCGAAAAGCTCGTCAAACGAACACACACTGTCAAACTTTAGCTTCACAAAGAAAACGAGACACGCAAGGATTTTGTTCTTTTGAGAAACAAGTTAGAGGAATTTGCGCTGTTGTAGAAAAAAGGTGAAACTTTATTTTTTATTGCCTTAAATGAACATCATCTAAAACCTATGAGGAGCTATTAAATCGTTTGTTCTACCTTTTCTAAACTCTGCAAGAAAGTGACGGATAAACAGACAGGCATAAGAACAAACAGACGAAGGTACAGAGAGAAAAAGAAAGATAGAGGAAGAAGGCAGGCAGACAGACAGGCTGAAAGAGAGAGGGCAGGAGAGAGAGTAGTAGAATGTAGAGCTAAAGTTAACCTAAAATATTATTTCTAATTATTATTAATAATAGCTCTTCAGCAGATAAGTTAGCGGCTACGAGCATAATCGATACACAATGAATGAATGATTAAATAAAGAAGTAAATGTTAACACATAATAATTATAAACACACACTGCTGCTTGATTTAATTTTGATGTTTATATACATCTGCAATATAATTTAAAACGTTTATTTATATAGCAGTATTGTGCGCATCAAAAGTATCTCACACCTATTTCTGTTGGTTTTGCTTGTTAAAGTCAGGGCTTGCGCGGTCCAAAAGAGGCTTGACTTCAGCTCTGGCTCAATTACCTTTCGCTATTTAATTGACTGTTGCTCAACAAAATCAGGATCAGGAAAAAATTTAAGGGGTCGTTTTTTTATCAGAAATTTTAATAGCCACACCATGCAAATGAAAAGTAAGTCAAGTGTCAGGATCTGCGGCGCACAGCTTTCTTCCTTGCTGAGACTTTTGATCATTTTGATGAGAGGGAAAAAAGAAAAGAAGGAAGATGGGAGAGAGAAAGAGAGTGAGGACACAGACCAAGTCGCTCAATCATGGTCAATACGCAGACTTTAACGTGTAAATTGCCAAAGATATTGAGAAATGGGTATGACCACACAATGAGTTCACTAACAACTGAGAAATTACTTTTTAAGAAGACAAAGCAATACACAAACTAAAACAAAAAGAAAGCAGCAATGAAAAAACAAAACCGGTGACGAAGTTAAAAGTACTTGATTTAAAAGGAATCAAGGAGCAAGAGGCCATGAGTTGTATACGACTTCACTGGTTGTTCAGAAATACCGCGTGGGCCAGTATAAACAAAAAATCTTAAAACAAGGCTGTCTACTCCAGTTATTTTTTTGTTTTTTTTTTCGTGTTTTTTTTAGTTTCCTGCTCGGTTATAGAGATTTTCTCAGTGACGGCCTTTACTTTATGGTGGTTATTTAGGGTGACCGTGACGGAAATTATAATATGCTTTTGTGCTTCAATTTCACCTTTTTTTTTATCATGATTCCCACTTTTCACTTCCTAAATATAGGATTCTCAATTTGTGCTTCAGTTCTTACCATTTTAATATTCATTATTGTTTATAAATATTCGATTCGGTCACGTTTAAAACTGAAGGTCCTAACTTACGTCCACCCTTGGCTCAAATGGAAGAGAACAATCTTTATTTTAATATCTTTGAAAGCAAGCATGTAATGTGTTAAGTTAATGTCAATTTGAAAACAGTTCTAAACTTTATTTGAGCATAAAAAGGTTTATTGAATGTTCATGGTTTTATTCACTTTTTGAAAATATAGAAAAAAAAAGATATTCAAATCTTGAGTGGACCAAGGTCAGTCACAATCCACAGTAGATATTTTTCCATTAGAATCTTTCAAAATTTTTAATTGATTCAAATGGGCAATACAAGTATTGTCTTTAAAAAGCCATTATTCCTTGTGACAATGCTGGCCATGCCGTCAAGCTTAGCGCTAAAAACAGAAGACCCATCTCTCAGGCGAGTTGTCTTCGAGCAGTCTGGAATATTTAGAGAACATGCTGCAGCTGCAATCTTTTCCTCCAGTTTAGAACCATTCGGAATAATGAGCTGAAAATGTTTCTTTTATTCTAAAAAAAACTCTCTTTGGAAGGCCACCTCGCTGGTGTCCTTCTTCTTTTGCTCAGTTGTGAAAAGTTAAAAAGGCCTTGATGATGTACATGTATTGGGTCCAGGGCTCTCAAAACGCGTTTCTTTTCAGATCCATATATAATTCGTCCGTAGTCCAAAGCTTTAGATGGGTGGCTCTATTGCACTCCAGTTCATATGGCCTACCACTCTTATCAAATTTAGTGCTTTAACTTAAACAATGTTGTTGATTTTCATTCTCAAGGCTAAGGGAAATCATTGCAGTTTCCAACATTCGTTTCATACGTAACCCTTTCTAAGGGTGACTTCCCCTCGCGGATTGGTGGGTGGTGGCTGTCAGAGTTCTCTCTGTTTTCATTTTCATTTCATCATGGCGTTGACCATGATCGAAATCCGAAAAGTAGTGTTGGCCAATGCCTCTTTCATTTTCCTTTCCTTGCAAAGATAAATCGTGTTTTTTTGTGAATCTTGGTTGGACATAAACTATCTTATTTCGAATTTATAAAATCCTTCCTAAGGCAATCATGAGTGTGAAAGCTTTTGAGCTTGTGCCTGTCATTGAGCGTGTGAAGCTCATGTCAGACAAGGCGAAAACTCAGGTAGAATTACAAATCCAGATCTTGGTGTTATAATGTTATATGCCATGTATAGTTTCTTAGTTTCTATTTAAGAATCATGTCATCAAAGTCCAATCACAATGTTTCTACCGATTGAGTGTTAACTGTCGCACAATCTTTGAAAATTTGGAAATTCATGTCTGTCTGACCCACATCTTTCCGTTAGCGTAGGCCCACACTGGAGGCGACGCGACTTGTCATGGCTAACATGGACTGATGTCGCAGTTACTGTGCGCTACCCACCAACAAGTTAGCCTGATAATTTGCGTAACAAGACTGGCCTCGTGGTTCGCGCGGCAACGGTCAGTAGAATTGCGTGGCCACGTAATGGCAGCCCCCTTTCCCTTATCCGACAGAGCCAGTGACGTAAGACCAGGCTGTAAAACACAAAGGATAGCTCCGACAAGTTGCCGACTTGATGTGCGCTCGCATCAAAGAAAGAGAGTATTTCAAAACATGTATTGTTGGACACGTGAACTTGTGTCTCCAGTGTGCGCCTACACTTAAATGTTTGAGCCCAGATTAAAAGTGAAAACAAGTCGCTGTTTCCAAGGCAGGAGGAAATCTTGTTCACACTTTTATGGTGAAGTCCCCCCCCAAATTGGATTCAAAGAGCCAAATTATCTTAGAACTAGATTAGATTTCAAGATCTAGAAAAAATATTACTATTTCAAATCCTCACAGACTGTGACAGTCAACTTGATGTTTAATGATTTCTACCAATGATTTCATTTCTTAAATATTATTTGAGATAGTATAGTGTGTCTGTAATTTATCTTTATCTAATCAGTAATCTAGAGTTCAAGTCATAAACAGGCAAACTTGTACTACTAATAGCCCATCAAAATGTAATTAAAAGAACTAGAATTTATAATTCAAGTCTAAATCTATTCGATCCCATTCAGAAATCCGCAGCAAATCATTTCTTATATAAAAAATTCATAAGAAAGCAATAGGCGTGAGAAACAAATGTGAGTGAAACCTGGGTGCACAAACATAGATCTAGGTCTGACCCGTGTAGCTAAAAAAGAGGACCTAAGCTAAATGAATTGTCTTTTTAATCCAATTGCTTTCTAAGGACGGTAAAAGTGCTTTGGAAGTCACTGGGTCAATGAGAATCTATCACTATACGGAAATTAAATCTAAAGATTGCTAAATTTTAGGCTGGAATATATGTTAAACATTAACTCAAAACTCTTAAGTGGAGTAGACAATTGATAGTCAAAATGCTATTGTAAAAAATTTGTGCCTGCAATTAGATGTGGAGTGCACCTTTCAATATAGAATCTGATGAATTTTTTAAAAATTTATTTATCTTCCCATTAGATTATTCCTACATCTTGTAATGGGTTTGATTAGATTCACATTGATGAATGTTAAGTTGTATGTATGTGGATCCATTGTAGTAATAGCAAGAGTTGTTTTTCTTTAAAATAGAAATATTTTACCGGTAAATTATGTACTTTGGAGAGAATATAAGGATTATAATATTTCATCTACTACTCAGTTTAGATTTATAAGTATAGAAATGTTATTTTAGAAGAATTTGCCAGAGTAATATTTTTTTAAGCTACAAATTTTAATGGAACTTTTTATTCATATTCATAAATTTGCGAAAAACATTCCTATTGTCATTATTTTTTCAGATTGAATGCCTAGATGTTTGTGGCAAAAATGTATACATCGGTACCAGTGATTGGTGAGTTTCTAGAAATAATTTTTTTTTATCTTTTCATCAGGATTCTTATGTCAATTTTCATTCTTGTTGCAATGAAAAAGATTTACAAAAAAATATTTAAAGCAAAAGAAGACAACTTGGGAAAAATAGGCACAGCCACAGAAAAGTACTTTTGAAAAAAACGAATTTTAATATGGCATGATATTCATAGCTTAAGTTGTGACATTGCATTTATGACTGTCTTTTCTTGTTTAAGTGATACATTTTTTTGAGAAATAGTAGATTTTGTGAACCAAGACCCCAGGGGCATAATGCAGGATTGCATCATGTACTCTGTGCCAGGTTTTTTTTCCTATGGATTCTTCAAATATAAATAATCTGTTAGAAAATTGTATACGATTTTGTGTATACCAGATATTTAATGATAAACCTAGTATATATGTATAATTAATTTTTTTCATTTTTCAATGGATTTATTTTTTTTTGCTTGCATTCAGTTTTGCGTTAAAAAAAAAAAAAAGAAAAAAGAAATGGGTGTTACATTAAATTATGTGGAATTGTTTTTGTGTGACGGTTAAGATTTTATCACCCTTTTTTCATTATTTTGACTTTAGAAAAAGTATTTTAGACATGTATTATAAAGTTTAATCAAGAACTTCCTATCGTTTCAGTTTTGTTGTCCACTATAGTATTGAGGAAAGACTGCAGCCAAATGGAAGAGTAACATTTGCTGCTGAGAAACAGGGACACAAGTATTTGGTTGTGGTAGGTACAGTTTTTTCATACTGCCCCTCTCCTGTGGTTTGAATTTTCATCATTCGTTTTGGTGAATTGTAAATTGAAAATCAAAGACCTGAAAGTGCATTTTTTTTAAAAAGTCCAGATTTAAAGGTTTTTAAATCCTGGGATCCATTCATCATTAATATTTTCTCTTGAGATAAACCTGAATAATTCAGTAAAAGCATTTGATATAATTTGATACTTTTGAGAAAAAGGCTTTAGGGTATATAAGAAAACCTGACAATTTGTTCTGGCTTTTCTCATGCTATCGCTCATTTCATGTTTGTAAAACCGGTTTGAGACAGTTTATATCAGAGTGGATCATTATTTTGAGTAATATATTTTCAAAAAGAGGAAAGTCACAGGTAACATTTTCATTGAGAGCTCTTCTCAAGTATATAGAAAAAAAAATAATTTTTACTCCCCCAGTTTTATTTTAAGATTTGTAATTAACCACTACACTGCTGAGTAAAAATAAGATCTGGTGGGTTGCTGTAAATAGAGTCTAGGTCTAGGTTTGAAATGCTTGATCTTTTGATTTAGCTTTGCTCATTTTTAAATTCAATCAGATTTGAAATCAGCCTCAGATAGGCCTATTTTAGTTAAACAGGGCTAATTTTTTTTTTTTTTTTTTTTTTTTTTTTTTTTTTTTTTTTTTGCTTTGTTTACCTATTGAAGTTTTAGGGATGTTTTCCAAAGTGCAAAATCACTGTTTACAGGAATTTGTTGAATTTTCAGAAAAACTTGAAGTGATTTCTGTTCTTTAATCTACTTAAAAATAACTACTTGTCACAAGTGGTCTTCCGTCAGACCTTTATCTGAATTGCACAAAGCCATTCATGATATAAGGAAAAGAGTAGAAACAATGTCTAGACTTAGATCTACATATTTATTTATCTTTTTTGCCTGCGTGTTAGTTTCTATGCATCATAACCCAAATGCTTTTGCCAAGTAAGACAAGAAAGATCAGATTAAGGTGTTATTAGAAAGACGAGTTCAAATGAATTGCAATCAAGTTGTTAAAGCTTATCATGTTGTAGAACCACATCCTGGCTCATCGTGTGGAATAACTACAGTAATAATTCATAGGAAAGGAAAGACCTTGCAAATTTTTCCCTTGTCTACTCTATTTATTCAGAAAAAACCAGTGGTGCAGCTGCGAGCGGCTTCTGCCCTGAACCGCATCATGGTGCTGTGTGACACCACTCTCACACTACTCAACATGTTTGATTTGGAGGTTGGTCACTTCAAGCATTTATACCCGCCTGATTTATTGTTTAATACATGTGTGATGAAGTTTGAAATAGAAATGCCATTGCTTCATTTTTATTTTAAATAAGATTTTTAAGATAAAGCTTGTTAAATAAAAACAAAAATAAATGGTTGAAAATTATCAACCTTTCCTTGATTTACGTTTTTGAGCACTTTTTTTTAAGGCAGGTGTCATTCAATATTTATAAATCTATAATTCTTTTTATCCAGTTTTCTTTATTTACATTGAAATTTGCTGAATTCCCTTTGCGTTTGTTACATTTTATTTTTTCCAAAATGTTTAATTTAAGTTTTTGCATTATTTCTTAAAGTACTATGAAGAATTAAAGAAAAAAAATGATAATGAAGAATTTATTTTTGATTTTTATCTCTCTCAAAATGACATATTTGGTCTGTGTTCATAAAGTGGAGAGGAAGCAATCAGCAGCATGCCAATTTTATTGTTATCTATGTATTATAGTATTTCATTTATTGTTTCATAATCCACATAAACAATGAACAATATCGTCTTGGTCAAAATGCTTTCACATCTCTTTGAAACAAGTTGCTTTTATTTTGTTGTTTTTTTTCCTTCTGAATTCTTGTCACCCAGCCTATTGTGACAGGAGCAAAGGTAAAAAATGTCGTCTGTTTCTGCATCAATGAAAATCCAGTGAGGACAAATCCATTCAGCGTTGAGGTATGTCGTCAATGGTTATTTTTTTCCTTTCTAGTATTAATAATGAATATAAAAAGAAGTTCACATTTTTTTTTTCTTTAAGATATACTCCATGAAAATTGATGGTTCTTTTAATACTTGAAGCATTGTTTTGGGATAATTGTTGAAAAACATGACGAAGCACATGTCTTATGTACAAAAAGGGGCACATTTTAAAGCATTTTTATTTTCATCACCATAATTATTGGCTATTCTGGTTATTAAAAACTGTTTCTAGGTTCGGGATTGGTAATTTTTTAATTAAAGAGTGATAAATTAAAATTTGGTTTCTTTTTTTTTTTTCTGGGACATAGGGAAGAATGTATCAAACAGAATAAATTTGTCTTTGTCTCCCTTCCCTTCATTCTTGCAACACTCACACATATTTGTTGTAATTATTCAACTACGTCCCCTTAACTGATCTGTCAATTATTTGCAGATTTGTGTTGCACTGAAACGTAAGTCAATTCAGCTGTATACCGTCACAGAGGATAGGATGATGCATTTACGGGATGTGACGATACCAGAACAAGCCGTCACTGTGGTAAACTAAAAACAAATTTGAACAGATTTTTTTTCAAAAGTCCTTCTTATTTTATTGTTTTTATTTTTAAAACAGGCAGAGCATCAAATTGAAAGCACAATTTTTAAAAGCATTATTTGTAATATTCAGTCGCCATTGACAGATTTTTGTTTGTGTCCCAAACTCAATGAGATGTCAAGATTATTTAGGGATTCACACTTATATTTGACGGATAGGTGAAAGATGGAAAATGAACAGTCTCCTCTGATAGATGATATAAGTAGTAACAGCCGAAAATGAGACGTTTTGTGGCAGGATCAATGGCAATAAAGGGTTTGCCAAAAGATTTTACACTGGACATATTTTAAAAAGTTGAACTCATCTTTACATACATTTTGATTTTGTGAGTGTAATGGCATAAGAAGTAATGTTTCATGTTTTGGAAATAATTTTGGATGCATCCTTGTTCTGTAAATTAACATAACTATGATGTCAAAATCACTGATATCCAGCTTTGCATGAATTATGCCTTGCTGATGCTAAAAGGCTTTTTTCATTTTGTAATTCGAGATTCTGTTTTGCAAAATGCAGTAAAAAATATGATACAATTCTGAGGTTCACCTCTAGGCAATTACTCCATAAAGATATGGGTATATTTGTCATAATCCTCAACTTTATTTTTACCCCAAAGTCTCCCATAAACTCTGTGCAAGTTGCACAGTGA
>BLXT01005393.1:134826-149780 GCA_019648995.1 Plakobranchus ocellatus
CCCCCAAATTTGCTGAAAATCCCCCATTTTTCACATCTTCATCCCCCAAAACTGGTGAACAAGGTAGGCAGGTCTGCTTGTGACTGTTTTAATTTTTCAGGATTTGCAGGCTTTTGTATTTAAAGACACTCCTTTTCTCCTTTTTTCTTACTGAACTCTGAATTTCAAAATGATGTGGTTTAATGGGGCGCAAGATTATTTGAACAAATCAGCATGAACTTTACAGCTGTAGTGCATCGTAGAAATAAAGAAAAAAAAGTGTTATGACCGATGTGAATAAGTTGGTTTTTTTTTTCATTTCCAGTCACTAATATCGCCAAAATCTATGTAATAAGCTTTCCATCGGTCCAAACCTTATTGTAACTCTTGTGCCAAATTATTAGCGATCTCAACATTTTTTTTAACTGTGACGACAAGAAGGAAAAGATTAAACTTCATATTCTTTTTTTCTCGAAAGCATCGCATGCAACATCAGTCTGGGCTCAAGATCTATACTTTTTATTTCCCTCACTCATATCTTTGTGAGAGTTCTATCAATGGTAGCAGTGGGTGTTTTTCTTTTTGTCCGTTTTTTTTTTTTTTTTTTTTTTTTTTTTTTTTTTTTTTTTTTTTTTTGTTTTTTGTACATGTTGTTCCTCACATGTTTATTGCAGAAAGAGAAGTACCACACTCACCTGGCTGTTCTGTACTTAGAAGCAGTGATCAAACTCATGGATACAAATGGAACAAAGAAGGAAGAGCTAGATATTGCAAGGTGAGTAGGCAAAAAAATGAAACTATCAAATGATGCTTAAGTCACATTGTGAGCTTTTAAATGGTTAATACAGTCCAAAAAAAGGTGTGTTTAGTGAGTTTTGCATCAGAGATAACTGGGTGAAATGGGTTGATTCTGTGTCAAGATATCAGGGTTTTAACTGTTTTAAATTAGCTGAGAAAATAAAAACAAATTTAGAATTTTTATTAAGAGTGTTGCATTGGATCTCCAACTTATGGCGACTGATCACAAGCCATTTTTATGTATTTTACATCTTGTAAATCTTGCATGTGATTACCCCATCAATAGGAAGCATAAAAGCTTTAAGATATATTTTTTTTTATGGGATCAGAGCAAAATACTACAAAATACTAGGGTTACAGTGGCACAGTCAATAGCGAATCCGACCCTTCTGTCATGGGTTTGAGTCCCACTGCTGGCGCCCTGGCCTGTCGGAGGGCTTGAAAGCCTGAAATCACCTTGTTGTGGAAACAAAAAACAAAATAAAACCAAAACTAAAACATACTAGATACGGACATCCCCCACCACCATTTAAATCTCAATCTGGAGAATGTTTTCCATAATTAGAAAAATGACTTATTTCATATAACTAAAGAAGAAAATAGGTTAAATTGGACAATACATTGATCATCATATTAATCATTGGGTTTTTATATCAGAATGTGTACTCACTTGTCAGTATTTCTATGCTCTTGTCTTGTTATCTTTTTTTTTTTTTCATGCTGATATTCAGTATGTAAGAGTATTACATTGCTTTAAGTGTGGCTGTTGTAAATTAGTCTTTAGTAGACTCAGCTGGTAAGATAAAATCTGATCTTTGGCTCAATTGGTAAAATATTTGAGAAGACACTGGTACAAACATATTCCAGATAGAACAAATGCTGTTTGTGTCTCATTATATCTCTGGGATACCAGCTGACTAGCTAGGTCTGTCTAGATGCAGATAAAGCAATGACAAACCAAGCGGATTACCCCACATTGAGAAATATCAGGAGACTTCCTCAGGCTGTATACAAGACAGTTTGCTTCTTGGAAATCACTTTTAAAAATAAACTGTGTAGCAGCCCCACAAATTGAGTCGATTTGCAGCCTTATGTCAATGCGATCAAATCAAAATATTAAAGTAAGGAAGAAAAAATTATCAATGCTTCAAGCACAGAAAGTCTAAATCATGTTTGATGAAAGTTCTCTACATATAGAAGTGAATAGTTTTCAGCCTTGTAGCTCATAGTTTTCATTAAAGTCAATCATGCAGAATGACAACTTAACTCACCTACAGGTCAAAGCTCAGGCATATGCTCCAGATGTCAAACTTGTACAGGGTCCAGCTGATCCTTGGGAAGGCAAAAGAGAAGGAGATGCATGCAGAGTGCGCCATTCTCTATGGCAAGGTGGGAGACTGAAAAAGAAAAAAATGTTTTAGATCATATATATAAATCATAGATATTTGATTAAATTAATAAGTGAAAGAATTAGAGGGTTTGATGGAGAAAAAAAAGGCAAGAAATTCAAATCAGCTTTGGTGAGAAAGGATGCTGATTTTTTTTTTGTTATTGGGCTAGACATAAAGGCATGACCCAGATTTATGCCAAAATGCGATTTTAGAATCATTGTAGTTCTGAACTTAAGAACTATCAAACGTTCATGTCATAAAAATGGGCAATACAATTCTCTTCAAGTTTGAACCCTAAGGAAAGTTTTTTAAACTGAGAATGTCCTTGATATCTTAAATAAAAAAAATAATGAATCGTACTGGTACCATTATTCTGGTCCAGTGATGATATGGAAGAAAGATGAAGAAGCAAGAAGAAGATGACAGCAGTGATGACCAGATAAGAAGAGAAACTGAAGGAAATATTTGAGAATCATTTGGGCTGATAGTGGCACAGTGGTTAGTGAACCCACCTTGTAATTTACAGGGACTTTGCTGTGGCAGGTTTGAGGCTAAGCTGCCAGTGCTAAAGCCTGGCCTGACAAGGGCTTGAAATCTTGAGGCCACTTTGCACTGGATGGGCTTTAGGCATTATTACATGATTAATGGGAACATTTCACACCAAACAGCACTTTTTGCTACAGGCTTCATCTACAAAGCCCAACTGCTCCCCTCTCACCCCCCAACCCTACACTTTGTTTAAGCACCAATTTAAATATGAAATTTTGATCATGAATCTAATATTTGTTTCCCCAGCTGGAAGAACACGACAAGGCCTTGCGAATCTTAGTCCACAAGCTGAAGGACTTTGGGGCAGCCGAGAACTACTGTCAGGTGAACTCTAGAGGGAAGGACCCAGCAGCTTGTAAGCGCCTCTACCATATTCTACTCAGTGTCTACTTGGATCCAACTTATGAGTAAGAAATTTTTTCATATGTTCAGTAATCAGTCAGGTAAGAGGTAGTTATATATTTTTGCTTTAGGACCTAAATTTGTTAGCTATTACAGAATCATCACAGCTCTATGAAGTTTTCTTCAACTAAAATATTCACATCGAAACACTGCACAATCAGTAGTTTAAAGAAACTGCAGAGTAAAATAAAAACACCCTCATTAACCTTGGTTAAGGGTGATAACCAATTATGGCTTGAAGAGTATGAAATGTAAAGGATGTCCTACTGCATGGAAATTTTTTTATTTGTATACAGATAACGTAATTGGAGAACTAGAGACATTTCCAAATCTTTGGCTGGCGTCATTTTTTTCCCCTGTTTTTTTTTAAGCTGCTCACTAGAACTGGTTACAAGGCAATTAAATGCTTAATAATGTAAAGGAGTACCCAAAAAAAATAGACCCCAAAATTGTTTCATTTTGTTTTGAATGTAAAAAGTACTGATTCCAGACTATAAAACAGCAAATGAATACTATTGTACAGTTAGATGTTAGCATTAGACCGAGCCCACACTGGAGGAAGCAGTTCACGTGTCCAACAATACATGTTTGGAAACACTCTAGTTTCTTTAGTATGAGAGCACACCAAGTCGACTGCGGCTTTTCTCTTGTCAAAGTGTTGGAGCTAGCCTTTGTTTTTTTACAGCCTGGTCTTATGTCAGTGGCTCTATTGGAAAAAGGAATTTGATTAATGTACACAACAAGAATTTATCTAAGAAACAACACAAAACTGATAGGTTTTGAATGCAACCTTATTTTTCATATTTCCCACAAAATTGTAAGATTTATACATTAACTCATTAAAGGTGTAGAATTTACATTGGATTATTTGGTAAAATGGTTTTCCAGTACAAATGGTCAGCAGGTCCTCATTGAATTAATGATTCTTTTGATAAGATTCATAGAAAATTTTGCATTCATAAAAATGATTAACAGCTCACATATTATTAATTCTTGATAATTGTAGATATGCAGTTCAGACTATGTTCTAAAATTGGCTCATTTTTCTTGTATGTATGTGCCCTTCTCTATATATTAGCATTTCCTTCTCAGTGTATATAGCTTTTTGAAAGGTTTTTGTGTCTGTACTGAAGGTTAAATGTTACAATCTTAAATACGATTCCAGGAGACGAGACACACTTGTGGCTCCAGCCATGGCCCTCCTGAACAATGCTGATGCTGAGTTTGATAATGTTAAGGTAAGAATACAGAAAGACAAAGTTGAGAGCTTGGATTTGGGGAATTTTTATAAGGCTGTAACTGTTGCAGTTGATAAAAGTAAGGCTTGCTTTTTATAAATTGTTCTTTTCCAATCTTAAGGTATGGTAAAATGGGTAAATTTACAGATGCATAAAAATTGTAGACTCTTTCATACGTTGAAGTTTGAGGTGTCGCTGTATCAGCACCTTGGGATGTAAATGTTGAATTTGTAATATTCATTATAGTTTTCTAGAATTCTGGGCTGGCCAAGAACACTTTTAAAAACTCCAAATGAAATTTTCTTACTCTCCATTTTGCCATCATTTGTTAAGGAAAACATATGTAATCATTAGAAACGTTGATCTCACAATAATAATACTAATAATGATAATAATAATAATAACATTTTAAAAAATCACTCCAAAGTGCCTCACATCCTCTGCTATCCTCTCTCCCTTTCCTTTCTTTTTTAAAATATTAATCTGCAAAAAATTCTGTCCCTTTTCCCTTTTCGCTCTGTACCACAGCATAACTATAAAGATAAATATTTTCCTAATAATTTTGCCCTGAACTCCTCATTGCCAGGTTCTACAGTTGCTGCCCGAGAGCTGGTCTGTCGGACTCCTCGCTCAGTTCCTGACTCGCGCTGTGCGCACCAGCATGCACGAAAGCCGCATGACACGTATCGAACGCATGATGGCTCGAGGAGAAAATCTGCAGGTCAAGCAGACTTTTATAGAGATGCAGCGTGACTGCATTGTCATGGGCGAGGACAGGTAAGAAATCTGATTCAGTCTTACTGGATTTGACTGCTGTGTTCGGTGAACCATTGTGTGACTTACATGAAATGTGCTGCTCAGGATATTCTCTTTATGTATAGAAATCAATCTATCTCCAAGACTTTGAGGTGCTCACAGAATCAAATTTCTTGACCTGTAAAACCAGCCTATCCTTAAACAGGATCTCAGTAATTCTAGGCAATCTTCTTTCATGCCATTTTAGTGTTAAGTATACTTTCTATCGAAAGAAATATATTAAGTGGGCAGGATCTCCATTCAGGAAGCACTGCAAACAATATCTTATAATATAAAGTAAAGAGGGACAAAATATTTCTCTCCTACAAATCAGAACATTTTTGACAAAATGAAACAACAGCTAAAAATTACATTAAAACATTTGACCATTTGGCTTCTTCAGTAAAAATATCAATATAAAAGTATTTCAGTAAAAGAAAAGAAAAAAATATTTTTGTCACTGCTTAAGTCTAAATGGTGAAATGGGTAAATGTAATTTTTAATTGTTTCTTTATTTTACTATAATCTTATATAATTTCTAGTTGACTAATGTTTTTTTTCATCATTTCAAGGAAAACAAAAAACTGTCTGAAGTTTTCCCCCTCTCATTTTGTTAAGCTCTATGTCTTTAAGGATGAGTCTCTTAAAAGGGAGGCAAATGCCATTTAGCCCATGCAGATCAGTCTTTAAGTTGAAGAGTCGAATGTCAGGAATGATAATTTAAAAAAAAAAGGGATATAAAATATATTTTTTTTTCTTAAAATTCATTTAATTTGCTTTCTTTAAATTCATTGAATTTGCTTTAAGGTTGTAAACAATGATCTCATTACAAATTCAGTTTTCCAGCAAAGCAAAGGTCACAGAAGTGCTGCCGTCTCAAATTAAAGAGCAGTATCGTCAGTGTTTAGTCTATGGAAGATACTGCTCTGTAATTTGCTATGGCAAAGTGAGCAGTAGATTATTGAGGGATTTATAACATGTACCATGTTTCTTGCCACATATTTGGACTGGTTTGAAGACATATTTACTGATATCTCTAAAATTGAGATGATGAGGATATTTCATGTTTTTTCCAAGGAAAAAAAATAATAAATTCTGTATTCATTTCATTTTAGATCCTCCAATTGAGGCAATGGAGAAATATTTTTTTTTTTTTATGATTTATTCAAATAAGAAAAACAGATTCAGCATCCATCAATGGATATATATTAGAAGATTTTTTATACCTTCAATGGTGTTGAGACATCTATTATGTAAAGTCACTTGGTTTTTAATGTATCAGTAAAAAGTGTATTCAATATTGCGATTAAAACCTTATTTTTTTCTCCCCCAGAGCCTGTGCGGTTTGCAACCGGGCCTTCAACGATCCAACCTTTGTGCGCTATCCTAATGGGGTGATCACCCATGTCCACTGTGCCAAGAACAAATACATCTGCCCAGTGTCCGGCAAACTGTTCAGTGCAGGCAAGAGATGACACAAGTCCGAGAGGGTGCCCAGTCAGGACACACAGAGTAGTACAAAACTCGCTTTACAGGATCAATAGCAGGTAGAATAAAGCTATCACAATGAAAGAACAGTGTTGTAAATACAAGTCATGATTTCGTTCTCAATACAGTTTTTTTTCATGACCACAATTACCATTGACACATTCCTCCTGCTAGTCACAATATCCTTTTTCCTATTCTTTGCTAAATATCATAACTGCTTTCCTTTATTCGAGTTTTCTAATCCCAACATCATCACTGGAGAATGGATGTGGTTCTGCCAGTCTTTCATATGTGTAGGATTCTCACAAAATCAGTCGGGCTGCTGCTTCACATGATTGACTTTAATCAAAACTTTATTTAGAAAAGTGAGAATCATCACTTTCTCTGAGTGTATGAATAAGGAACAAAATCAGGCACGCCATTGGACTCTCAGAAGATCATCTCAGTCTGGAATGGTCTGGGGACGTAACAAGAGAAAGAAAACTTGCACAGTTGATTCTACAGGGCTCTGCACAAGGAGGGAGAGGGAAAAAACAGACAGAAAAAAAAAAGTGGGAAGTTAGTGTAATGGAGTGGATATGTTTGAAGTTGGGTGAAGCCTTTCAAACGCCTGGAAATAGAGAAGGATGGAGACAAGTGGTTGCTTGATTGTCATTGGTGCTCTAACTAGACTAACACCTAGAACTTTTTTTTTTTAGATCATAGATTTTCTTTTTGTGAAGCAGTCATCAATTCAACCTTCTTTACTTCGAGTATTTTGATTAGAATTCAGTCATGCTGATCTGTAATCTGACAGTTTTGAGAAAGGATTACACACATGTTTTGGGGGGGGGGGGTGTTTTAGTTTCAACATCTGCCATATTTGGGTTACATTTTTTTTTTCTTGCCTACAAAACACATTTTTGTGTCAAATCAAAAGCCATGTATTATTTTATGAAAAGATTAACACATCAAATCCCCTTGCCTTTTTTCTGATGAGTGATGCCTAGGGCCACAACCTGGCCTAGCCCTGAGACAAGTAGTTGCTTGTACTCAGTTTTAGCAGAAACTTTCATACCACTATCAAAACCGCCCACTCTAGCCTTTTCCAAGGCATTTTTCTCTGGTTTTGGTCCTGAGCTCAAGCCATCCAATCTCAGATTTGACTTTCCAGTTGATTTAATTCTTAAAACATTATTGAATACTAGCGGCATCCATTCACTGGACCCATATGCAGTAGTGGATGCTCCCTCCATCCAGAGTTTCTTGGATTGTAACTGAAAAGCATTTTTTTTATTTTTTTTCCAAAAGTCGATATCCTGACATTGTATTACTTTCAAATTATGAGCCCTAGGCCATTAAAAAATTAACGGGGCAAAGGAATGATTTGTTAAGTTCAACTCTGGCTACTCCATTAGAGTGAACCTCCGGAGTCTTATATTTAAAAAAAAAAGAAAGATCGAAGAACTTGGTGAATACAAAATAAATTTGTTTTACATGAAAGTGCAGAAATAGTCTTTGGGAAAAATTGATTTTTCAATTTCAGTCACAATGTAGTTTAAAGAAACAGCTGTTTAATCTGTAGAATAAATCGGTAGCTCAGTTTTGTTCCTCTGTCTTCAGACACGTCATTGTAAATATCACCCATAACTCAGAATGGGGACATTTTTTTGTATAGTTTGATAGTGAACCTGCCCTCAGATATGCAGGTATCTTTCTGTCATGGTTTGAGCCCTGCCACTACCACCCTCGCTCAAGGGATGGCCTAAAAGCCTGACATCACCTTGTTGTGGACTGTCTGTAAACAAAAATCCAAATCCTGATTCAGGATATAAAGTGTATGTAGCAAAAACTGTCTTAGTCCCCCTGATTTATCACTTCACCCCTGTCTATTGTCTTCTTACCCCCTCACCAGTTTTGTCATTTCTTGCCTTTTTGTATATGTGTTAACTGATTGTTAGCATGTACGTTCTCTCTTTTCTTTTGCTTTTTGATTTGCTGGTCTTATTTCTGTTCATCATCTAAAAAAAGAAATGGAAAAATTCTGAACATGTATACCTATGAAACAAAACCAGTGTAAATAGCTACCAAAATCGTATTTCTGTGATATTCTTTTGCAATGTTGTTTGTATTATATGTTTTGCGTGGCGACCAAATGAGACACTTTGTGGAAAAACAAGCCATGGGAAAGTAGGTTTTATGCTTTTTAGAGGTTTTAATTTATCCAACACAACTAGACTCTTCCAAAAGTTTTGAGAGAAAACCCATGAAGATTGTGACACATGTACACGATGTTTATTACTGTTACATTCTCCACAAGTCATCTCTTTGTGACTTCAATGCTGATGGAAGGCATATCAAACCTCTGAAGAGGCTTCTTTTTTAATATGGACATCAGAGGTTTGATATCCCTACCATCACCATACAATGTATTAACCAACCTTTACATTAAAAAACAATTAAAGTATGCTGCATACACAGGCATTACTGATATGTTTGAATATTTGCTCAGTTCATGTTTTTTTTTTTACTTTGTGTTGTCAAATATGTTAAAGCAAAAACTTAAAAGTACAGCTGTGTATGGTTTTAGACTATCCAGCTGTCAGTTGTAAAACTGAGTGAAAAGAATGAGTGACAAAAAACTGTTGCAGAAAATGTGGATGCCAAATTTTTTATATATGATATATTGTTGTATTTACTGCATGCAGCTATTAATGCCTTTAAGAAGATGATCTATTGAAATTTTTGCTTTTTGGTTTTCATTCTAGAAATTCTGCTTTTAGTTTTGTAGAAGCTGATGATTCAAGAGAGCAACTGTGTAAAATGTGTCATAGATCTATGCCTGTGTCACTTTGATCAGTGAATGAATAGTGAACAAGTCTCGTAATCAACATACAATTAATTACATTTATTTTTGGTTTGCTCAGTCAACAATGGACAATGATTTTAAAGTTTAAGAACCCTGACTGTGACATGTGTAAACAGTATTTGGCCTAAGGAAATCGTTAAGGAAAAAGTTAACTTTTGGAATGTGCTGTGTTTTTTGTTTTGGAACTAATCTTGTTCCACTAACCTAAATTTGAAAAATGTAGCTTTCAACATGTCTAGCGCTTACTCAGAAAACGGAAGGCGAAAAAAGTAAGCTAGATAATTTAAACATAAGATTTGTAGGAGAATCTGAAAAGTAAAGTACCAGGAAAAGATGTGCATCATATCCAGCTCTGCTGAGCGTGTGATCAAGCAATTGAGAGGCAATACGTTTTTGCCAGTGTTTCCTGGAGATTCAACACTTGAAGGCAAACTTATACATTTCTGCACATATTGTTTTATATAGAATTAGGAGTTGATATGCTGTAGTCTATCTCTTGCTTACAGTTTGTGCAGAGAAACTTTTTTTTAATCTGCATTCTTCAAGCATCAAAAGTTGTGTTTCTGTTGTAAAGTACATCATAGTCGTGTCTCTGACTTGAGGTACTAAAGCGTATCATACACATCTCATGATACTAAGTCTTTTGATTCTAGTTTGTAGTCTGGGATATAATTAATGTGTTGGATGGTCGTCTTTTTTACTTGTGCCTGTCTAGGATGATTTTTTTTATATTTTTGAACTACATGTGCCTATTTAGCTGGTTTTGGTAATTCCAGGATGATTTTGGTAATTTAGGTTACACCTGTCAATGTAGGAGATTTTGGTAATATTTGGTTACACAATGTGTTGGTGATAATTTTTTCATTATCATGATTGTTTTTTTATTAGGCTGTCTTTGACGGCTATAAATTTATGATGAGAATTTCAATTTTTTTAAAGTATTAGAAAATCTGTAAGATAAGATTAAATTCTCTAATATTGTTCATCATTAAGATCTCAAAGGTGCTGTGAACATTATGTTCTCACCGTAGCAATGATATTTCATCTAAGCTATGCTTTTAGGGCTTCGTCATATTTATACTATAGCTATGCAAAGATGTGAAACAGATGTTTCATTTGGAGGTTGTGCAAAATATGTGCTTAAATGTGCAGAAAATTTGCCAAAGATGTGCAGAAAATATACAGGATTTTGTAAACTGCTTATCATTCTGTCGAAGCTCTCCGTTTTTATGACATAGCATAAGCAGCAAAGGTAATTTCTGAGCCAGTCACACTTCTGTATAGAAAATACAAGATCATGCTCCAGCAAACGTACTGATGCTCCACGTTTCAATGTAACTGTTTTCATCTTTGGTGCCTCTTTAAGTTGAATGTAAAACGTATTAACTGGCGCAGTATTTTATGTAGCCGTACATCAACTGTTTCTAGTGTATGGCTCTGTAAAAAAACTTGGCCTTTTCCCTTTGTCTTCATTTAATAATAACAAACTGTCAAATATTCCTTAGATTAAATACAATTTTGTTAAGAACATAACAAATTTGTATTTAATATAAGAAATATTTGATAGTTTGTTATTATTGAATGAAGACACAAATTTTCATATCTCTGTAATTGTCATGATTGCTAAAATTCTTGAGAGCTTTAATTATTTTGATAGTTTGCTGTTGGTAATGTAGTTTAACCCAGACATTTTCTACCAATGGAATACCTGTTATGGAACATAGGAGCATAGTGCTTGAACTTAGCTAGCTATTTATAGGGGGAAGCTTTAATTTGATTCTCTGGATTTTTGGGTTTTTTTTTTTTAAAGAGTTGTGCCATGCTACCACACTTGGAGTGGCAGCACGAATTTATTTTTATTAATCTCAAAGAAGCCCACTCAGTTCTATGGCAGTCACATCTCGTGAGAGTGAGGAAAAAAAATTGGTGTGTCTTATCATGTGCTAAATACAGTTGGTGAAATGTTGGCTTCTTTATGGAGTGTGTTCTTAGAGCCTTCAAACACCCACAGTTACATCATTGGAACTGCATAAATTTAACTGCTGATATAGGAGAGCTAGACTCTATAATAAAGTTTAAATCTGTAGTAAAGAGCGCAATGTGAAAAAAATCGAAATCTATATGCGTGTGGATTGATCAGTATTTACAGACAATACATCTAGTCTAGATTTTCACTTTGCTTATGGACCTAGATCAATGCATCGATATTGTATTCCTAAATTAAATCTCTGTCTAGATTAGATGTGGGAAGGGATGGGTTTGCTTCCAGCACTCTTAAAGAAACATGATGCTTGGAAGTTTGTATTCATTTCATTTATTCAATCAAATTTCTAACTTATTAGAGGTTGCTGTAAGCCATACCAAGCTGAAATGGTGCAACTTAATTGAGTTTGTGAAATGGATCCAAGTTGTGTACTTTGGTAGGATTTATACTGTTATCACAGACCCAAACATGAATTGTGCAATTTCTTTTCTCTTTTTTTTTTTTTTTATTTTCCAAAAAGTTGTGTTGTGAAGTAGCAGTTCAAATGTATCTTTTTGATAATATCTTGGTGTAAGCATGTTAAACAAAAATGAGGCAACCAGGGTTTACAAGTCATTTGTGATCCTTTTTGGATACTTTTACATGAGAGACTTTTAAAGTTGTATGATTCTGTAATCCTAAATTAAATCATTGTCCAGATTAGCTCTCTTACAGAAAGATGGTGACTGATGGCCTGATACTCATTACGTTTATTCACTCAGATCTCCAACTTATTAAGTTTTGCTGCAAACATGTTAGAAAAATTAGACATTGATGGTAGCAGGATCTGACAGTAATGAGAAATCTATACTGGGAATAAGGGCATCTGTAAGAATTGAAGGAGAACATAATGATTTAACATCCATCAAAAGAGGTGTGAGGCAGGGATGTGAATGTCTCCTGGTCTTTTTAACCTCTCTAGTGAAACAATCATACGGATTCTAGAAGACATTTCAGGCATAAAAGTAAATTGAGAAAATCTCAATAATCTCAGGTGTGCAGAAAATAGAAGAACCTGGTGAACAACTTCAAAATTTTTGAGTGAGCAAAAGAATGGGTCTATTTTTGAATGTGAAAAAAAATGGAAATTGTAGTCATTTTAAAAAATCCTGAAATCTCTGATGCAATTTTTTAACAAAGGTGGAAAAAAATCAAACAAAGTACAAACTTTACAGATCTTGGCTACCTGATGAAATCAAAAGGTAAAAGCAGAAGTGAAATAACTAAAAAAAAAAAAAATAGCCAAGGCAAAAGTTAGACTTCAATAAATGAAACCAGTACTTACAAACATAAATATTGACACCAAAATAAGGGTAATGAAAATATATACATGGTCAATATTATTGTATGATAGTGAAAGTTGGATAATGGGCAAGGAAACGGAGAGAAAACTGAAGGCAATAGAGATGTTTATCAGTAGAATGATGAGGGTATCATGGACGGAAAAATTTGGTATTAAAAGAAGTCAATCTTGAGTAATCATTACATGTAGTTAAAGCTATAAGCTAGAGGACACGTTAGATGTAGACAGAGAATAAGTTTTATCAATAGTCATGGGCAGTAGGTTATAGAAACAACAGCAACTCCAAACGTTTAACTTAGAACAGGTTTAAGTGAGGAAGAGACTGCCAATGTTTGTACCATACATTTCTGTACTCGTACACAACAGAGGCTGCCACATCTTGCTCAGAACTCAGTATGTCCAATAAGTGAAGAATTCGCTCAGGTTGCCTCACAAAGTGATTTTCAAGCAACTGCATATGCAGAAGGTTATGATATGTTATGACAGTAACTGTTGTTTTTTTTTAATGGTGTATAACTGATGTTCCTCCAAAGCATATTAGGGCTGATCCAAATGAGTTTTTGTGCTTGTCTATACATTGAGGAGTCATTTGTTGGCAACTGCCCAACACAGGCTTTACGCAAAATTGAAGAGAGTGGCCTGAGCTGTTGTAAAAAATAAAATGATGTTGTTCGTGGGTGAAGGAATCGTCTTCTTCTTCATCAGGTGTAAGGTCTGGCCCAGACTGCTAAGACTGGAAACTTCCATTCTTCTCGGGTTAGAGAAAAAGCGTTAGAACATTTTTTTGTTCAGTTATCTCTAACTGCTGGTAAACATTTTACTTTTTTTTATGAAGTGTGGCAGTTCTCAACGAAGGAGACTTTATTGTTTGGATGGAGGGGTCACATTTTGTTTTTTTAAATACTGTACATAAATTATTAGAATATTTGGTATAGTTCTGTGTATGTGTGATGCATATTTATGTCTAGCTAGTGGATGTTGTTGTTTTGTTAAGAAAACTCTAGATAGAGCTGGTTTTATTTCTCTTTCTCTTGTGTAATTCTTACCCAACTTTTACTCACAACCCATAATAATCAGTTCCACGTACTCGAAATTGATATTTAGAAGTAAATAAAATAGTGCATAGTTAATGTCGTGGTTTTTTTGTGCATTTAGTATTAATAAATCAGCAAAAAGTAAAACTAAAATTTAAAAATAACATAATAATATGTTGTCAGCACTAAGCTTTACAAAATATTATAACAAAGGAAGTCACTCGGCGTTTCATATCTTTTAAAAATCCTCTGTAGTCTTGATACCTCTATGCTGATGAGATTGACATGTCAAAAGAGGTAGCACTAGTGATGAGGAAAATCGCCTTTAGAGCCAAATCGCCTTTAGGTCTTCTTCAACCTTTCTGTCACAGGTTTGAGTCCAGCCCTGACACTCAGCCTGATGAGGGCCAAAAAAAGTCTTCGATCACATTGAGACCACATACAAGCTATAGACTTCAGGAATTAAGTACTTATGCACTTAATTGGGCGACACACACAAATGGTTTGATTATGAAGACATCCATGCCTACATGTTAACTCCTTTGAAACCTTTTTTTCCAAGAACACAATCACATTTTCAACATTTTTTTTTCTTTCATTGTAGTCTCATACCTGAGATTCTTCAGTCTACGATAAAGAATTTTTCTTTTTAAGAAATGTTAAAAATTGTAACAGTTTGCTTTAACGCTAGAGTTAGACCTTGCTTATTTTATTATTGTAATGCTGAAATTTTCAGAAAGTGCTTACTTAACTTCTAGGATGAAACATTTTGCTTATGGAAACAAATGTAAGGATTTCTGTTGAACCAACGATCAAATATATCATTTTCCTAGTAATATTTTGGTTATATTGTTACTGTTTAATCATGAATATATATATTACATTACGTCTATTTTTTTGTGCAATGCTATTTGTGCTTAAAACAAATATTAAATTAAACATTGTTTGTATGCACTAAATTCACTAAGTATTCGTGTTATTCCTATTTATGGATAAAAATGGTTTTCTTCTTCTCCTCGTCTTCCTCCCTTTCCCCTCCTCCTCCTTCTCCTCCTCCTCCTCCTCCTTCTCCTCCTCCTTTTCTTCCCCCTCCTCCTTTTCCTCCT
>BLXT01005393.1:372462-384178 GCA_019648995.1 Plakobranchus ocellatus
TGCACCTTCAAATTAAAAAATGAAAATACCTACACAATTCGGACTGAGTTCTCAAACGATCAATAGAGTTAAATTGCCACATAAAATTTAAAATGTTTATCATATTCAGGCCTTCTTTTTAACAAACAGTATCATACCCATGAGCACATTCACTTTCACCCTAACGTGTTCAGCAACTAGCAAGTAGGTGAAACTATCAGCCTGAAAGCACTGATACATTATATTTTAGCCTTGAATTTACATTATCACATACCTTTTTTTTCCTCAGTAATGTCATGCTTTATATTTGTTTTGTTTTGAATATAACATATATTTTAATCAGGATTTTTAAAAAAATCATTATTCTCTTTAGAACCGGCATGACGGACCAATGTACGTTTACAGATGCCAGCGTGGCTGTTCTGTTGCAGCAAGCCTTGGCAGAAGAGAGACAGAACCCGCAGTTCTCCGACGTAACTGTGTCAGCAGGAGGAGTCGATTTCAAATGTCACAAGCTTGTTCTGGCGGCCACTTCAGGTTTTTTTCGGTCACTGTTCTCTTCTGGGATGAAGGAAGCTATAGAAAATAGAGTGCCTTGCATGATATTCCCAGCAATGTTTTTGCTGATTTGATGAAGTGGTGGTATGATGGAAATCCCATGCTTTCATTGGAGAACGTGTACGATATGTTTTTGTTGTCCGATCAGTTTGACATCCAGGTACTGTTTACAGAGTGCAAAAACTTTTTAGTTGAACATCTATCGGTGACCAATTGTGTCAGGGCTTACCGCTTAAGTGTTATGCACAGCTGCTGTGAGGACCTTCAAAAAGTGTCATGGAGTTTTCTCTTGCAACATTTTAACGCCATTTTTTCAGCAAACGATTTTAGCGATTTGACTGCCGATGATATGAAAAGCCTCGTTAGCAGTCCAGACTTAGTGTCTCGATCTGAGGACATGATTGTGGAGAGCATTCTTCAGTGGGCTCGCGCTGGAAACAAAGCCGAATGTGAGGAGATAAAAGGTGAGATAATTATTAGCCATGAACAAGGTGTAGTGGACAAACATGAGGAACATGCCTTGAATAAAGAAAACGCTCCTGGTCTTGATAAAGAAGATGTTGGCACAATCGCAAAAACAATCAGGCTACCGGATGACGCAACAGAGGATTTCAAAAAACAGACATCCATTGATAATGGTAGTGGGTCACCTGTTAGTGACAGCAATGATAAACAAGACTTAAGCTCCAGGGTAAGAAATCCCGCAGGTGTGCTTGAGGCCACAAAGTATATCTTGATCAGTGGCGGCTGTTTATGGGAGACACTGGCGAATGATCCTCTTATACAAAATGATCCGAAAGGTCGCGCCATCCAAGACAAAATATTGCGCTACAAGACGCAACTGGATTGTCATCAAGATGCTTGCATTCCTGCGGCGATGCACCGAAACTCGAGCCAGCTTAGAAATGTTGTATTGAGCTTTTCTGGTAACATGATTCTCTGCTTGACTAAAGATGACTTTTCTTGGAAATATTTGGTTTCAGCATCAATTATACCACAAAATATCTCTTGTTTGATTTACTATGATAACAATATCTACATCCAAAGCCACCAAAGAATGTTGCATGTTTTTACAACCCAAGAGGGGAAATTATATGAACTTGCAGGGGCTGTGCAAACAAATGGCAGAGCAATCACAATGCTTCCTATAGGAAATGACTTGATCTCTATTAATACGTCAGATAACATAAACTACACTGTGGACTCCCATTCCCTTCAAGTCTATAAGAGCTCAGCATGGATTCCTGTGGGGGAACTTTCTATGAGAGGCATGGAAATAATCTGTGTCACGAATATCGGATCAAAGCTGATCATTTTCTGGAAGCAAGCAGGTAAAACTTGCATTAGCATTGAATGTTTTGATTTGACTCGACTTGAGTCCCATATTTTGCCACATCAGCTGGATTCCTCTGCTCATCTGGTTGCTTTTAAACATGAAGACGAAGCGTTTGTCCTCCAACAGAATGGAGCTCTGTGGAGAATGTCAGCACAGCCCGAGCCCCCCTTCATAACTCTGAAACATGAGATGTGGCTTTGGACTTTTCAACGGACAGTGAGAGGCTCCTTGCTTTTTGATGGTGAGTTGCTAGTATTTGAGACTGTGTCGAGTGACAAGCGGGAGTTCCAACCTGATATATGTCTGGATCACGTCTTCAATGGGCTCAGGTTTTGTACCACTTCATCTCCGCAAACAAGGTTTGTCCATGCTGTGCTACCTAAATTTTTCATAGGGCAGCCAGTTCCAATGTAGTAAGGTGTGTCCTTTTTTTTTAATTGGCTTAGAATACCTGAACCATAAGTAAGAGATTAGAATGATATCTTTATGACGTTCGGTAAATATTACTGCTCAGTGATACATGATTTGAGTTCATGTATCAACCTTTAGCTTCATTTAAACTCTCAAAATGTTTTACTCCCTTGCTTTTGTTAACCAGTTTGGTAGCGTTTTGTATTTAAATGCTAAGGCGTTATCTTACAGAAAGAGTTCTATTACTGATAAAATCCATTCCATTTCTAAGTGAAATGTATTAATTAAGATAAAAGCACGCACCAACAGTGTCAATAATTACGAATTTTGGTTCTATAGCTGGTCACAGAAGCAAAATTCTTTTCTAACTGATGTGCTTAAATTCATCATTCCTTCCACGTCCACTTCTTTATGTGCTTATTTTATATTCATTTTTCTTCCAAAGTTAGGGCCTATATGAATTTTAAATCAATTGCATTTTGTAAATGGATGGTAGATTTTCAGTGAATATTTAGGAGACCTGTGAAAAGATTTTGTGGTCACTGTTTTCCGACTTTTTAAACCACACAAAAACGTACAAGGAAGCATAGGTAAGAAACTGATTCTTTTATTAAACAATATGTAATTTCAAGCCATTTTTATTCCGTTTTTTTTTTGACAATGATATATATTCATATAATGTAAAAAAAAACTTTTCTTCATTGCCTGACAAATGAAAGTTCATATACCTTATTAGTTTTTTTTAAGGGTTTTTTTATCAGACTTTTCTAAAATTTTTAAGACTCTAAAATAATATTGTTACACGTATTATTATCTTTAGATGTTGTTTCATTCATCAAAAATTGAAAATGTAGGCCTAATCATTAACCTTACCAGCACCATCCTGTGCATTTTTGGTTAGGGGAGTACTCTTCGATGACCATGTATTCTGCTTTTTTTTTTTCACATTCAAAGACAAACCCCTTCTTTAACTCTCAAAAACTATAGTATCTTAAGTTTTTTTAAAGTTGTAAATCAGATACATGTAGTGCTATTAAAACTGCACCATCTGCATACTTCGGATTATTAAGATATTCTCCATTCACTATTGAGCCTGAAATATCATCAATATTCCTTTAGATCATTTCACATTGAAGAGATCAGGAAAAATTACACATCCCTGTCTCACACCTCTTTTGATGTAGATTTACTTGAAATCACTGTTTTCCTTCAATTCTTACAGGTGCAGTTTGATCACAGTACCGGTATAGATTTCTTATTACTCTCAGATCTTTCCCATCAGTGTCTAATTTTTTAGCACAGAAAACGCTCCTGATGTTTTACTTTGTCAAAGGCCTTAGAATAATAAATGAAGCAGAGATGGAGGTCTTTTTGCATAATATATCTATACACCTTTTCCATAAGCATTGGCAAAGTGAATATTGTGTTTCAGATCCCTTTATCAAGGCACAAAGCCAAACTGTTTTGCCGTATATTTCTGGTCTCATACTCTTGAGCATTCTATGCATCAAAACACTTATATTAGTTATAACAGGATTTTTGTAACTGATTGTTCTATGAAGTTCACATAAATTCTGTTGCTTCTGGTGTTTTAGGCACTACTATAAAAACAGATTTTAAAAGACCTACCATGGCTTATATTGCATGAAGGAAGTTTTTAGTTGGATCTATTTCAAGGTTATCTAATGCTGCAATTATTTGTATTGGTGTGTTATGTGGTCCTGTAACTTTTCCATTTTTCATTTTCTTTATTGCCGCCTCTACTTCTTAAGCATAGTCGGACCCTCTAGACTTTTTCATATATCAGGTTATTTACACCTATCCTCTTTGAAAAGATCCTAACATATTCTGACCATCTGTTTAGTTTTTTTTACTACTCACATAACTAACTTTATCATGTATGAATTTACAGTCAATATTTAGTTTTGCTCTATTTCTTGACAATGTTGTAAAATCATTCTTTTGCTGCTTACATTCTGTGTTGATTTATTTTGTTTATGTCTTTGTATTTGGATTCTTCTTTTTTTGATTTGCAACTTTTCTTCATGAAATCTATTATCTCTTTGTGTATCCATTTCTTATGCTCTTTAGTATCCTTTTTTTATAGTAAAAGAATACAGCCCCCAAGTCAAGCTTATAAGAACAAATTAAACACCAGAGAGTATATGTAACAATGTTTCGCCATGAGGTTTTATCAAGTAAAAAAAATGATCATGATATGATACATATTCCTAAAACGTATAAAAACTTTTTTTTATAAAAACTAAAAACTAAAAATTGCATCTCCAGGATCCTTGAATGTTCTGGGGGTGCTTTATTTGTATTTACTTTTTTTTTACTTCTGTTGCATCCTTTTTGGTAACGTTTTTCTCTATGACTTCATTAAGTGACTTTTTCATTTCCGACCATAGTTCTGCTTCCTCTAAGATCTTGTTCAGATTCTCATATTTGTTACACACAGCTACAGAAATTTTGTCTCTTGCTTTTAGCTTTTCATCAGATTTTATTAAGCCCATTTGGAATTTAGAATTAGATTTTGCCTTTTCCGATTTCTTAATTTTTATTTTAAATTTATAAATGACTGGAACTTTATCTGAATCACAGCCAGCTGCCAGCGGTTCAGAATAATTTCTGAATTAGAATATTATATCTATTTTGTCTCAACTTCTATCACTGAGGCTCTTCCAAGTCCACTGTCATCTAGTAATAGTATGGTTTTTATACCAAGTAATTGTGATAGTAAAATCACTGATTTGGCACCATTCAATTAGCTTACTCCCACATTCATTTACAGTCTCTATGCCACTGGTCCCAACAACATCTTCTATCCTTTCATCCCCAACTTTTGCATTGAAATCTCCCATTAAATTATGTCCAGGGATTTTAGAAAGTGCTTTATCTAAGTTTCTACTTCAGCATCTTCATTTTCATTATCAGGAGTTTTGATGCATACTGAAAATAATAAAAATGCTATTGCGGAACTTTTTGCGCCGCTTTCTGAAACCAATGGAAAAGGTGTTAAAATTCAAGAGCTGACATTTGTTTTACAGAGATTATAGTTATTTAAGCGAAATGAGGAAGACCAGCAATGGATTTGGCTAGTTTTTATAACCAATTACAGTGTATTAATGTCTACTGCATTACTTTAACATAGGGCTCAGTCTCAGGGCCATCCCCAATTTGACATCCACAGGCATTTAGTTATTAAAACCTGTGACTCTCAAATTTTAATATAGTTTTCTACTTCCCTCTATATTTGCCTGAGAATTTTTTAAAAGTTAGGCCGTTTTTTATACAACTTTTTATTGTAAAATCCCGAGATATCTAAATGTAGTTTTAAAAGTCTGCTTTTGTTCTTTTTGTGTATCACTTTGCTAGCTTCTGTTTCAATTTTCATCAGGTCATTAGTTAGAATTCTTTATTCATACCTTTACATTTGTTTATATTTTATGTTTAAATAGATTAATATGGGCTAAAGATGCAGTCGGATAGTTTAATAGTCTGATACCAAACTAAATAAGCATATGTGAACATGTAATACACTTATTTGTGAACTAATGATTATAGTCTACTTAGGATACGATTTTAAAGATGGATGTAACTATAAATATCCTGCAGAGGCTATAATCATCAGTTGATAAATAAATGTATTAAATTGATATATTTATTTATGAACTAATGATTATAGCCTATGTATTATTTTTTCCATTTCATTTATGGCCAATTAAGTCTTGCATAAAATTTTTTTTTCTTTTTTTAAAGAAAGCTCTGAGTGCATCAAAAAGGTGTATTGTGTTTCTTTTAATAATAAGTACATCACTGTCAATACTTTGATAATATATATGCATTATATAATTTTACCTTGCTTTGTATTCTGTGCAAATAATTTAAATAATACCAGCTGAGAGTCAAAATCTATCATTTCCAATTTGTTTCTACATGTATAGCTACAGATGCTGATTGTTTTATCCACAAATTTAATGCAACGTGACTTTGAGATGTATTTAACCATGCACGTCAATATTGTTGTCTCTATAGATATAGCTTAACAAGAGTTCTAATCATGATAGTTAGTGGTGTGAAAAAATATAATATGTACACGATGTATTTAAAAACAAGTGTTCAATATAAGGAGATAGAAAGGGAGAAGGAGGAGGACAAGAAGAGAATACTGATGAAATTAGGAAGAAAACTAAGCATAGAGCATGGATGAGGAAGAGGTGGAGGTGTACAAGGGAGACTCTAGGATGAAAGATTGAGATATATTCTTGATGTCCTGACATGGTTAGAGGGCGGGCCTCTCGGCTCGGGGTTTTAACTTGGTTCTCCTTCGCCCTCTTGAGAGGACTTTTCCACAGTTCATGAAAGTGTCTACATTTGCATTTTGATTTTGTTCGTATGTTTGAAGTCTTTACTTAACTTTCCTGTTTGCTGTCTTACTGACCTCACAATTGTAATTTGTACAATAATTTATGAATAAAGTAAATAAAGCTTACTGATGCTAGTGATAGAAATTTCAGCTTTCTTCAATATAATTTCACAACTTTGCTTGCCAATAGTATTAGTAATAAAGATTAAAGTTGAATCATTTGAAAACTCATTTGCTCAAATATGTCACTAAGAAATTCTGCAAACACAGTCTAGTCTTGCATTGAAAACATAAGACACTCTTGTGAAGTCTTTTAATAAGACATGACTTGGGCATGTGTGTATTAAGACATATCCTCCTCTACACGAAAACATATCTTTTACTTTTTGGCAAGGTACTCACACATTAAACACGCTTGTGCACGCTATGTGTGTACATCTTTGTGTGTGTGTATGCACTTACTTGCATGCAAATAATTTATCTTTTTAGCCTATAGATGGTTTGAAGAAATTTTTACTGAAATCTGGTGTAAACAGAGCTATGATCTTAAATGCCCAACAAGTACAGACATAAAAATCTTACAATTCTTAAATTTCATACTTGTCACAGAGCATAAATGAAATCTAAAATTTAAACCAACAATACTTTTACATTTCACAGGAAAATTTATTTTTTTTCAAAAAGGTGTGAAATTCAACATTTTACATTTATACATTGGGTGAAAAAAACTTTTTTCTTTAATGAACTTTTTGCGTGTAATACTAAAGTATCAAAACAGTTTTGAAAACATAGTAAATAATTGTAGACAAATAAAACAAAAAAAAAGCAGAACATTAAATTATTTACAACAAAAGGAAACATAACCTTATGTTTCATATGAAGCAAAAACAACAAAAAAAGTGGAAATTTACATCAGACTCAAGTATTTATGTATACTAGTCAAACAATAAGTAAAGCATCAAATTTCAAATACAAAACAAGCAAAAAAAAAACAAAATAAAAAACAAGAATGATCTTTTACACTTTGATAATGTAAACTTTGAAATGAGTGAGACATTCTGAACCAAATTGTTGATATAAAAAAGGAACCTTCTTCACAAAAATTGGAAAACTTAAAGAATGCAATAAGCAAAGACTGCTCTACATGTGGCATAAACATGTAACTAGCGCAACAAAATTATGAAAAATTTAAAAACAATCATTTTAAATTTTAATTATGGATTAAAAAAAAAATAAAAAGGACTCTTGAGCAAAAAAAAAAAAATTGAAGCAAGCCAAAAATTGGCTCTGCAATATTAAAAAAAATTTTAAGAAGCACTAATTAGGACTTCTTGAACTCAACAGGGATGTTCACTTCTTTTGGTGCTTCAAGAGCTGTTTTGGACATTTTGATCGACAGCGTACCATTGGAATTCATCGAGGAAGTTGCCGAGTTTGGATCCACATCCTGTCAATTAAAAAAAAAAGACGCTGTTAAATGACTTACCCCTTTTTAACGATAAGTCAAGCAAAATGTGAAGAGAGAGATGAGAGACTAATTCTAACAAGTTCAGCATTGATGCAGCACTTTAGTGAAAAAGAATTTCCTTCTTTATTCTGCTATTTTTATTCTGACATCAAAACAGTACCACACTGATATATCTTAGCTCACAGCAATATCCTCATCCAGTTCGAGTTTGCATTGTTGACATGTCTACTAAATGCACTATCGGGATCTATCAACAATTTGAAAATGTTCAAAATGTGGCTTCCCACCAATATGGACTAGTGTCTAGATGAAGTCTAAAACAGTCACAATTTATAATAAGCAGAAAAAAACATCTTCCAAATTTAAACCCGTTGTCAAATATATATCAGTATAAGATCTTGATTCCAAGTCTAAAGTAAAAGTTCTGAGGGTGCTTGACAGTTTTGTTGCACAGGCATGAGAACTGTCAAAAGCTTCAAACTTCATGAGCCTAACAGAGAGATAAAATAAAAAATTGCATTTATCAAACCCTTACTCTGATCACCTTTTAAAAATTTTTCATAATACAAAGACTTAATAATTTTCATTTTTTTCTTGGCTTAGCTACGACTAAACTTTTTGACGTTTCTGCACACAATATGATAAATGAAACATTTTTTTTTTAAAGCCCTGTATAAAAAATGAAAAATGAAAAAGCAAAGTTTTCTCAATCCGGCTTTAAACAACATTTGACCCACTGAGATTGGTGTCATGATGGTCACACACATCATCTCACAAAAGTAAGACCATTCATGACTAAATTTTAAAAATAAATACAGATTTATACTAGCTTCACCTTATCAAAGAAAAATTTGATAGGGGGAGAACTTTAGAATATAGAGAAACGCTGGAAATTTCTATACCTTTTCCAACCGCAAAATCTTTCACTTTAACAAGAAATGGAACATATTTTTAAAAATTTATTTTACTTCTTTTTAGAAAATCATTATAAAGTAAACAGTTTTTTCAACTTAATAACTCGCTGTAGTGAAAATTTAAAATAACAAAATTTAGACCTGTTCTGGGTGTGAATCAAGACTTGTCAAAAATCTATAGAGTAAACTAGATTTAAAAAAAACAAAAAAACTGCAGACATTGAGAAAAGATTAGTGAAGTGCAAACTATTTTTTTCAATGGCTTCCACATGACAAATTTTGTCTGGTCGCGTCACACATGTAAAAGAAATTGATTTTCAATGTAACTTTCAGAAATCAAAATGCTACTGCTTTTCTTTTCTCTTTGCCAAGATACAAAGGTAAAACAATAAAATAACAATCATCTGAGGATTTAGATTAATTTGAACAAGTCCACATCATTACTTCCGATTTTCTAGAATGTCCTAAATGATCAAGATCACCCAATCACCATTGATAGATGAAAGTCTCTTAACCCAAGACATGTCTAGGACCAATATTTCTGGTTTCCCTTTTCATTGTGTTGGATTTTAAAAAATGCCATTCCCTTACTTATAAAAGTAATAATATACCCCCACAGAAAATTGTTTAGTCAGGCTTATATTATAGAGTGATACTTTTCTAGGGTTAAGACTTTGCAATGCTTCAGAGCATATCAAAATACAATGCTGTCCCAATATATCAATAAGAAAAGAAGTATTTATCTGTATTAAAATTATATATCAAAACAAAGGCAAAGGGAGAAAATGCTCTCTTGTTATAAATTATGATCCTCTTCTCTATTTTATCGTCTTCTACATTATTGATTTTTAAATGTGATCAATCTATGTAAACCCTTACAGTAATTTTTAGAAGATCTACTCCAGTAAAACATTTTCACCCAAAATTAATGAGCGAAGAAGTTTACAAGAAATATTTTTTTTTTAATTTATGACAGAAACTAATGATATTGATATGTATTCAAAATACCAATATAAGTAATGTTGATATAAGTTCAGTGCAAACAATTGGCTATGCCCCGTCTATCAGCCCCAAGTGACACCAATTTAGTGCATTGGATACACCAAAGTTAAACTTTTCATATAAATGAACAAAGAGACTCTGGTCATTTTAAACTCATAATTTTTTTATACTGGTTACCCTGAACTAAAACTATAATTATATGAGAGCAGAAGCTGATTCATATAAAACTGTGCAATAAATTTGAAATACTAATTAGATATTAAACACAACCCACTCTGATTAACAATTTCATTTATGTAATTAAAAAAAAGACAAAAATGACTTGTACCATTACTGGTGAGCAGTGACAATATATTAGGATATTCAAAAGTTCGATTCTGTGATGTCACCACGTTTTACGTCAGTAAATATCCACTGAGTACAGGTTCAGGTGTCACAATCAAAAATTTTTTTTTCACACCTAAAGTTCCTCATAATCTTAGCAGCGTTTGATACAACTTACAATTTGTAGTTGTACTCTGTAAGAAGCATAAATTTCATTTTTCAATGAAGTAATTTGGTGGGCAACACATCACAATTTATCCTTTTTCTTGTAAAAACAATTTACATTTAAAAGCATGAAATAAATGAGCAATTTCTGCTTACACAACTCATATTGAAACAAATAGATCACTTACATTTGGCAGTTTGTAGGAACGAGTCATCTGTCGAGAAACAAAGCCATGATTATCCTGCCTCTCCTCATGTTTAGCTTGGATAGTGATCTTGTGACTGTCCGTCTTGATTTTCACCTCTTCAGGTTTGTAGTGGCTCAGGTCCAAGCGGATGCGAAATTCCTTGTCAGTGTTCTGGACCTAGTTGAGGAGAGATTTTTTTTTACTGCTACTATAATCAAAACATAAAAACATAAAATTAATGTTTACCCATATCACACATTTAATTTTTTCAATATCAATGACACAAGTCTAATTTAATAGGCCTGCATTTGCATGCATTGTTCATTTTAAATCAAAGGCTGTCTCACAATTTTTAGTCAGATTTTATTATTTCAAGGTTTGTAGGCATGTTGATACTATCCAACATCTAAATATAATGCTTTTAATAAAAAAAAATATATATATATTTGTAAGTAAGCCCCTAAGAAAGATACTGTTTGAATTGTAATAGAATGTCTCCTGAGATTTAGATACAGATATTATCTCAGAATTATATCAAGAGCTAGAAAACTTTTAAATTTAGATAATCTGAAGGCCTATAGTGTACAGTGGAAACCTCATAATTCGAAGTACGTGGGAATGGACCACAACTTCGGATTATAAGACTTCGAATTATTAAAATTCGGGGGTCTTAAACACCACTAATTATTACCAGGTTACTTCCCTTGATAAAAAATTGAACGAAAAGAACTACTCTCTCCCGCTTTAATACTCATGGACCTCAAACCCATTTCCCCTTTTTGTTTGTTTATTTTTTGGCGATTCAACCTGATTGGCATCGTTTTGGGGATGGGGAAAGGGAAACATTTTTTTTTCTTTGTGCGGTTTGTGGCGGTGTGGGCTTCGAATTATGAGAATCGACTTTCTTTGACTTCGAATAATGAGTTCGAACTTTACAAAGCCAAAGAAGAAATATAAAAACCTCAGATCGCAAATACTTCGGTTTATGAGAAATTCGAATAA
>BLXT01005398.1:148413-158542 GCA_019648995.1 Plakobranchus ocellatus
GGGTCTTTACCAAACCAGTAAGTTTTGAAATCAGTTTCAATGTGTCACATATTTATCTTATTTTGCCCATTCTATGCTACTGCTGCTGTATACTAGGGCTCCTCTGTGTGAGCTTCGCGGAATAATTAGCCTCAGAGAAATGCTTTACATGCATCTTAGAGTACTCCTTGTAAGCCCTAAAGTTACATCCAACGTGGCAACAAGACCTCCAAAACCTTGTCAGAGAATTTTCTTGTAAAATGTCTAAAGCTGTTGGACTTGCTCCTCTGTTACAACAGAAGGTCCTGCTGCAAAATTTATAATTCTGTGGTGATTACGCTGTATGCATATGTGTCTAAGGCACCCTGGATAAATTGGTCACCGGTCACATATTTGGACGGTACATGTAGCCTGATCACTTAATGAGAAGTTTTTTTGGGGAAAAAAAAAATCAGCCACTGGTAGGCTCAAAAGTCAAAGTTTTTGGGAGGTTTTGGAGATTGAAATAAATTGTGATTTATTCACAAGTCTAGTTGTACTGGAAACACTTTTTACTTGTCCAAAATATCTCAGTCAGTTATTAGTTTGGTTCTCTCCTTACACACACACACACACACAATAAAGAAAGTGAAAAAAAAAAAACAACAGTTTTTTGTCTCAATCTTATTTCTGTAAAAAGATGTACAATTTCAAAGACTGTACTTCTATAATTTTTTTGAGTGATTAATGATTTTTCAAAAGGCTGTAGCACCAAAGTATCCACAGCACCACCTGGCTGATTTGCTCTGCTTGTCTTGCATATAACTCAATATCCTACTGTGGATTATGTTCCCTTCCTCAGGGCTAAGTTAATAGGAAATGTAGAAAATAGATCAATGTTAAAAATGTGGTTTGCAATGTTTGAAATGGATTCCAATCTCATGTTTTTTGTCTTTCCCTCTACACCTCCATCTCCACAACCTTAACCACTGACTGTGTGGCGTCCTCACATCCAGCTGAGTTACATTCCAAGGGAGAGCAGCCTGCTGCTGGTCAGGCATCTGCCCAGTGACTGCTCCTTCCCCTCGACCAGCCTCACCTGCACAACCGGCAATGGACAGGTAAGAGTAAGGCACCCATTAGACATCTGGACTGCAGTAAAGCAAAATCATTCGACTTGTTGCTCTGCCTGCATAGATTGAAAGTGAAGATTCTGAAGATTTTTGTACCACAGGGGCATGGAATCACCAGTAGTATGTAAAGTGCTTCACAAAGCAAAGGGCATGACATAATGATTTCTGCACAATGATTTTGTAGGGTTTGGACGTGTTTGTTTGTGAGGATTTCTGTAAAGGCTAAAGAATGGGGAGCAAATGAATAAATTCTCTCTCTCATGCTCTTAAGCAACACAGATATGCCTATCGTTCCAAAAATTCTGGATTCGCTCCGGAATTCTACCTGAAAATGACATGTGTTCCTGAAATCCGCATTTTTATCACAAAATCCGGAATTTTGCCGATTTGTGAGTGTCCGTACTCTATGAAATAAACCTATGCTAGGTTTAGCGAATGCTTCTCTGCATTGGTAACGCGAGAATATTAAGAGACCTATAGAAAAAAAAAATTAACGGCGCTAACACTGCAACAAACTTTTCAGACAAATTTATTACATGCACGGGGCTCTTGGCTAGACTTCCCCTCTCCCCCCCAAAAAAACCACCTCCAGTCACCTTACAGATTGAAGAAGGGTTGGTGTGGTGTGGGGCAAACCTAACAGTGCAATACATAGAGGAACATCATTGTTAGGCCTACTATCACTGACTGATGACGGGTTGATGGTCGAGCGTTCGCACTGTGACGTCACTCACCTGAACTAGGGTTTTTTTTTCTATAGACATATCTTTGTGAGGAAAGCAAATACAACAATTTTGACGGCAAATTTGAAATCTGCGACATCGAATTAGGCGAATCATCGCGGCAGAATTTCAATTTTAATAGAAATAAACAATTTTGGGATAATTTTTTCCTGTTTTAAATCTGTCAAACCAATGATTTGGTTAAACTGAATTCATTATATAGACTTTGAGACCAACTATACGCACATTCTGGAGAAGTTATATATCTAGCGCTTTGCACGTCCCGATATAAACCTAGCATTGAACTTCTAGGCTCGGCACGTGACTGTCTTATTCATTTATTCACGCTAGGCTCTAGCCATTGCCACTACTGTGATAATTATGAACTACCTGTAGATTTAGGACTTAATAATACCACCAGGCCTGCCTATCTTTGATGAGTCTACATCTCTTCAAAGTTCCCAAAATGAAATAGCTTTCCACAGAAGCTCCAATCTGCAAAAGACGCCAGCATTGAATTGGAAAAGAATGCATTGAGGCATTCAGTGTTTTAGGGATAGAATAGTGAATTGTTTAATGGAATTTTCGATTTGAGAAAAGTTAATAAAAATTGAATTTTAAAAGTAACAATGAAATCGGTGACCCAAATTGAAACAAGTCTTTGTAGTACGAGTAGAATAAAAATTTTAAGGACACATTTTGTTTTCATAATGTGGTTAATCTAGTGCCGATTTGCTCAACATTAAGGTAAACACATTGGAATGTTTGCATGGAGACTATAAATATTAAGCACAATGTCTTAGTGTTTGTGTGCCGATTTAGACGGGAACTGATATGATATCCTCTACACTCTCCCCCGTCCTAAAGGTACACCCCCATTATTAATTGGAACTTATTTATATTGAGTCCTTAATGGTTTTTTTTTTTTGGTTTTTTTTTTTGTTCAATCAGCATCAGTTCCTGTCATATTCAGGTTTGTTCTGCATTTGTATCTAATGTTCCTCATTTTTTACCCTTGATGTTCCTCCAAAATTTTTTCAAGGGTAGGCATGTCTGGCAACACCTTTAGATTCCAGGAATTAAGGTGTTTGAGGAGGAGGATTGGGGGGGTTGGCAAGTGGGTCTTTACAGTAATTTAAGTGACTCTAGGTATTATTAGTGATAGGTGTTTTTGATGTTTAACAATGAACTTGCCATTGTTTGAAAACTGTTTATAGAATGTAAAAAGAAATTTCTTCCCTTGTTCAACCTAGTAATGGCTGCCATCTTGAGTTTCAATGATCTGTTTATGTTCTTTTGAAAAACCTGTCTCCTTTGGCAGTTTAAGTTGATTCCTGACATACTCTCAGGGTCATTTTCTAAAATAATACACACATTTACTTTTTATATCTTAAAATTTATTATATAAATTCTTTTATTATCTTTGTATGTAGCTTTTACTCACACTCATTATGAAAAGTAAAATTTCTCACTAAAAAGTAAACAAATAAAAATAAAATTAAAGCTTGTGTATGATGTAAGAGAATTTATCGTTGCTAAATTTCAGAGATCGCTACTGAAATCCTAAAGGAGATAAATTTTTGTGAGAAAATAGGCATGTGCTAAGGGGAAAAAAAAAACAGTTGAAGTTTCTGTAAAATGAATAACTTCTACAAACCTTTAATATTTTCTCAAAAGTCCACATTTTTTGGTGGGTTTTACAACCAACCACATCTAAGGCAAGCTTGTCCATTCATACTCATAATTGATTTAGAGAAGTAAAAGTAAAAGCTCGATTTTGTTTCAAACGGCAAGTAATTGCGGACTGAAATTTAATTAGGTGTAAAGAAAGCCAGGCTTCATCTCTAGGACTTGTAGAAAAATTAAAGTCTTGCTATGAGGTTTTTTTTTTTTTTATCATTCCAGAAGTGTGGCAGACTGTATCTGCATTCATAGAATGTCAAAGCCAAGTGGAATCTCTGTTTAAAAGTTCTTATAAATTACACTTAGCTCTCTCTGGAAAACACAAAATCTATTTTTTTCCATGACAGATTTTCCTGCAAAGCACATCTTATTTTGAAGTTTTTAATAATTTCTAAAAAATATTTTTTTTGTTTTTTTTCCCCTGCCCTTCCCCCTGCGTGCTGCTCTCTCACTGTGCAGGTGAATCCTGCCGCCATGTTTGCTGATGTGAAGCTGCGCAGCAGCACAGTGACCTCTCTCACCATGACCTCTAACCTTGCTGAGCTCAAGCCCGGTACAGCCGTGCAGATCCCGCCCATGGAGATCCTGGCCGTGAAAGTGGAGCTGTATTGATTGTCAACCTCACCGTTAGCCGCGGAGTTTTATTCCTGATGTGATTTTAAATTATTTGCGTGCACCTATGTCTATTGAAGTTTGTGTTGGATTTTTTCCCTCCCTGCCACGATAAAAAAGTGCCAATCTATCGGACAATACACTCTCAAACATTCCCAAAAGTATGTGCTTTCCAATGGAGGTCACACACACACACACGAGAAAAAAAAAAACCAATGTCCTACTTTGTATTTGTCTCATTTGTGTTGTTCTTTCCCCCCCCCCCTTTCGCTTGTTCTCTACAGCGTAGCTGCCAAATCCTGTGCATAATAACTATTCAAAGGCTTATGTGGGTTATCTTGTCTCAGATCAGTTTCAAAAAGGTTGAGAGAAACAAAAATAAAAGGAATGAAATTTGGAATCTTTTTGTCGTTTCAGAGATTTGCATTTCCCTCATAACAATTATCAATATATTTTTACACATCCCAGGCAGGGGAGAAATCAAATTTACTTAACACTGAATACTTTTAAAGAAATTTTCAATGGACAAACTAAAAGGTTGGAAAAAAAAAGGTTAAGAAAAGGAAAAAAAAATGCAAGCCCTTATGACTGAGATGTCAGATTTGAAATATTTTTGAAAAAAAATATTGAAAATTTTTTTTCTTTTCTTAACGCTTTTTTTTATCTCAGCATAACAAAGTTCTAGACTGGGAATCAACACAGCTTAATATAGATCTCAGCATTGCAGAGCCTCTAAGAAAGAAGGTCCAGGTTATTTTGATGACTACAAATGTTCAAAATGGCAATTTTTGACCCATTCAGACTGGTCTGGAGACACATCTTTTTTTTTTTTCTTTTGACCATGCTTTATTGATATTGTCTTCATGAAAATCTAATTTTATGTGCTTTAAATTACAAATTTAGCAACTGTTATGAAAATTATGATTTTTTTTGCTTTGCTTTTTTAGGAGCAACAGGGTTGATTTTTTTTTCATCATGGTTGTTGTTGTTCGAATATCTGTGTTAGCTGTGCCTAATCTGCCATTTCGGCCGCTTGATTGTAGAAAAATCCTGGCCACTGTAGAGTCCTCGCCCTGAACCAAGCAAAAGTTTTTCTTAAGATGAGTGAGTGCTCTTGTTGCTGCAGAGCAGGTGGCTGAAAATGGTCTTGAGTAACTTTTTTCGATGATTTCGGTTACTCAAAAAAAGTTATTTTCCTGTCTTTCTCAGTTAATCTTCTATGACTGTTTGGGTCACTTGAAGATTTATTTTTCTGCCTTCCTCAATGAATCTTCACCTAAATATGAATTAAATTTGAAAAAAAAAGAATAAGACTGATCATGGGAAGTAATATGGATTTTATTGTCAAAGCCACGTGTTATTGCATCCCTTTTGAAATTAATAAAGGAGTATACTCTAGCAAGAGCTGGAAAATTGAGGAGAACCAAATATTGAGCTGTGACGATTGTCTCCTTTTCTCTAAAAATGGGCCCAGAAACACTGTATTTTTGGATTTTTGTAATGTGGTTACTTTTTATTGAATTTGCTATCAGATGCATCTTAAACCTGGCCTACATTTTGATCATTTTTTTTTTAACTATCAAGAAAATACTGCAAGTGCTGAGAAAAAAGTCAGAAATCATCGAGAATTTGAAAAATATTAAAGAGAGAATGGTGATTCTGCCCTTAGGAAGCAAGCAAGTCCTTTAGTGTCTTAGTTTCTTGTTGACAATGAACCATTTTCTCTCTTCTTCAATATGAATTATTTATTGTCTGTCTTAGTTCTTCCTAATGGTGTGGTTGTTTTGATTTTTTATTATATATTTATGTATATGTATTGGAAAATTAAAAAATGCATACATATATACCATGTGATATGTAGTCACATTATAAGAAATGCCTCAACTATCCTGCCTTTTTTGTAGCGCAAAGCTTGAAAGAATTTAACACTAAATTAGTATGTGTAGCTGACCCTTAAAGTGAGTAAAGTTGTGGTTTTGCATGATTGATTTTAAATTAAAATCATTAACCAGAGGCATGGAAAACACTCACTTCTCTATGTGGAGAACATCCTCACAACATGCTATAGACTTTCTGTGCCTAAAGCATTAGGAATTTTTCCTTCTGTTTACTTTAATATTTTGAGTTGATCTCAGTGATGGAGACCCACACTTGGACTCATTTTGTTGAGACAGCTACACATAGTTTTGCTTGCTGGGCATTTTTAGCATATCACATCTTATTCATGATTAATTTTTTTTTTAGCAAATATGCCTGTGTTGATTTTGTTACTGCTGTTGATTTATGAAGTGTTGTAAATTTTGTGGGAAAAAAAATATTCATCAGAACTTGAGAGAGTCTTATACGAAGTTTGTTTTGAACTATTATGTATTGTGATATTTTCGTTTTGCATCTGTTTTAAGATGTTTCCTTAGAGCAGCTGGCTACTTTGATGGGTTCTTTTTTTTTTGTATTGCGTGATGAAAGTGTGAAATAATGCAGGCTGGTGATAGATGCATAAACTAGAGGCTTGAAGGTTTTTGGCATTTAGTGGCATTGACTGATAGACCTTTTCCACATTTGCAATCGTACACAATTCATCATTTTTTGTTCAACACCTGCATTCATCAATCGAGCCCTTTCGAAAATAGGACTTTGTATTATCAGCTATTGCTCTCTCTTTTATCATAACTGTTTAGTGATGACTTATGCCGTAGCTCTGTGTGGAGGCATATCTAGCGCAGTGGTTTGCAAACTCGCCCACAGATAGGGGCAGGGGTCTTTCTGCTGTGGGTTCAGGTCGGCCATCTGTCCATGGCCCAAAGATAGCCAGAGAGAATAGGATTACAATTGACTAAAAATAATAATAATAAAGAAATAAAAAGTTTTGTCTTTTTGTGATCACTTATCAAACATTGTTTGGGCCCATGTCGCTGGTGGTTTGTCCAGCACATGAGAGTCAAGTACTTCTTTTGGAGATGAGTTTACTCCCTTTGCTTACACAGTAAAATAAACTATGCGAAGAGTAAATTCTCTTCCATATGGTGGTGAGGGTGGAATCTCATCTTTGCATCACCCTATGCCAGGGAGCTTGATAGTGATAAAAATGTATTACAGAGCTGCTCACCGCCACAAGAAAATGAAATAAATTATGGTTTTCAAATTAAAATTATGCTTTCCTTTTTTCAGACCAGTTTCAGGTACAAATTACTATTTTTGAATATTATTTGAAGATGAAATTAGACTTTGTTTCTCTTTTGTTTGCCCCCAAGTTTCATTTTTGCTTCTATTGTGGACATGGACCTGATTTATTCTGTAACAATATGCCTCTGGCTGATACAACTTTTTTTTATTGATGCATGTACTATTACATATATTTCTATTCAATTTTTTTTTATATTTAAAACATATACTTTTAATGAATCACCCACTTTCGAACACAGTTTTAAGTATGCATTTTCTTTTCTTCCATCTTTATTCTCTTGCTTGGCCTTCGAAAGTGTCATTTCTTCTATATTTATTGTGCTGCCAGTAGTACTCATACTGAGGTTTGTGATAACAAGCTTGCAAACGTACTTAATGTTGGCCTGGTTCATTTAAATATGGTGATTGTGTATGAACTGTTACAATCGGCTTGAACTTTCGCTCTATTTTTCACTGTACACAGCGTTCAGGCAGCAATATCTTTCAAGTGTCATGGAATTCTTGACATTGTCACCTATGAAAAATCTATATGTAATGTAGATACAATTTTTAGACTCGGAGACCTCAGATCTGGTGATAGATCCACATTGGGCAAATAACCTGTGAAAAGTTTAGACCACAGCTAGATTTAGATTTACTTTAAGAACCTAGAAAAGTTTTAATTAAAATTTGAATCCTCAACTTATATCAGTTGCTTAAGAAGCAATGTATTGGCCAAGAAATTATCAGACAGGTAACACCAATCAGGAGTAGACAGAAAAACAAAAAAGTTCATGGGTTTGCCTGTATAATATGTCAGATTGAGAGCCGCCTAGATCTAATGATGGTGACGACTGACAGCCTTTTTCGGAGGATTATTTTAGTTTTGATCTGCCTGCGGACAGTCGTGTTACCGGTTTACACTCGCAGGCAGGCACATGAAGTTTACCTGAAGCAGAGAAAGAGATGTTGCTTTTTGTATAAACTAGTCCAGGGGTAGCAAGTTGAAGAAAGGAAAAAAAAAATTTCATCTGTTAAAAAAATCTGCGTCAGATTGACTAGTAATTTATCTGAAGCCAATTCCACTTTACATTGATAATAAAGAGTCATTTATATTATTCAGCCTGAGTAGTTGATCCATGGTACAAACCATTCCTCTGTGTTTTTTTTTTTATCTCAGCTCAGTAAATATACACGTATTCTTCTCCTTTTGCCCTTACACTTGTAAGGGATTTGCAGTATTTTTTATATTAAAAGGGGATAGCAAAAGTAATAGTGGGCATTGGGACATTTCATCACCTTAAATTCTCTAGATCGTTGGTTATATGTCTTTTTTGGGCTAGGATAATTACACCAAGATCTCAAAATGGGATTTTATCAGTGGTGTTAAAAACAGTGCTTTGATAGTCAGTTGAAGCCTCTAAATATATTATAACCAATTGAGTTTTCTCTTCAAAACTTGTTTTTAATTTCTTGCTGAAACTAAGTTGAGAGCATTTTGGATAGACATTTGCCTCTAATGATTGTTACGGCCTTCCAATAACAATCTTTTTCAGGTGCCCTGTCTGGAACAGACAATAACAATCATTGCCCTCCACTCAAACCAGTCCTAGTCCTACCCCTACCCCTTATATGGCTGTGGTTATTACTGTTACCTAATGCCCATGAGTTAGACTTTCAATGTAAGTTATTGCCTGTTTGCCTCTACTGTGCTTGCCCTCAATCTTTCTAGTGATTGCCCAGTGTCCTAAACCTTTGTGTTGGCAAATAAATGTGCCCTGGCAATTGTAGTTGCCTGCATCTTATGTTTTTAAACAGTGATTGCTCAAATTTAGTTTCTTTGAGTGCCAATTCGTTGGACTTTTTTTTTTTTTTCTGCCCATGTCCTTATCATTCTTCTGATAAATGACATCTTTACTGGTTTCAGATTTCTTTCTGTTTCTTTCTTAAGTTTTAATCATAATATTGTGGCCCAAAAAATAAACCTTGCTTAAAGATCCAAAGTACCTGGTGTCAGAGGAGTCTGCCTCAAGAGAAGAGAAATGTTCCACGTAAAGTGGAAAACCAAATCTATTTATAACCCCCTAGCAAAACGCATAGAAATGGTGGACAAGCTAGAGCTCTGGCAATAGCTTGGGTTTTTTTTTTTTTTGTGTGTGTGTGGGGGGGGTGTATATATAGCCAGTCTACAATATTATCTCAAGCCCTCAAACCCTCATACTCTTATTTCAGGCTCAAACCTGCAATAGAAGGATCCTAACAGATCTCAGGGCAGGTGCTTTATCCACTATGCCTATCACTGCCTCACTTCGTGTGAGTGGATCATACATTGCATATATGTGTATTTCATTGTAAGTAATGTGCATCTCTTGATCACTGTTTGGATATGGTTTGTACGGTTACACTCCAGTGGCAGCTAGTTTTGTTTAGACATTTATTGGGTAAAGGTGAATTGTCTTATCCTCTTACCCTCGATCCTCAGTAATCTGCAGCTGTTTCGTTAGGCAAGTCTTGTGAAGCATTTTGTCATACTTTTACTTGTGTAACTTAAAACTTTCAATTTTTTTTTTTTTTTTTTTTTTGGGGGGGGGGGGCGGAATGGTTGTTACATATCCATATATGTATATATCCCTTGATGACAACACGGCCATGGTTTCATTCCCTGTCATGGGACTTCAGCATAGACCTACAATTCTCTTGTGCTTGCAATTCAATCCAGATTGCTGCTCTCATGGTCTGCCAGGTCTGCCAGCCACTGCTGATTTCAGTAACCCTCTACGGAAATGAGGAGGACCAAATTTCTGAATTGTTGAGATTAGATGAAAAATACTGAAATCTCGTTTTATAAAAAAAAAAAAA
>BLXT01005398.1:358947-371987 GCA_019648995.1 Plakobranchus ocellatus
TTCCTCGTTTGTGTACATTTGTTTCACTGACATGAGTTTCTTATGTGACAGATATATCACAGGTTTTATATATATATAGATGTTAACCATTATATATTAAAGAAAATTTTGTCTGTTTTAAAATCGTTCACTGCATTAAAACAATACATTGGCCTTCATACAGCACTCCCACATGCATCATATACCATGCTATGCCAAGCGTTTTCACATAAATACAAAGCTATGTCAACGTCTTTCATGTACATGTTACAGGTCATGCTAATCACTTTCACACAAATACGCACACTATACATCACATTACAGAAATCTACTGCCACACATGCCATAAAATCGAGAAGGGTTTCAATACATCATTCTCACTGTTAAATTCTTCCATCTATCAAGCAATAAGTTAATGTTTATGATACACCCAACCTCATCACAAGGCAATAAATAGGCGGGGATTGATCTCTGACCAAATGTAACACTGTTAACTACCATGCTGGCAAATTCAATGTCTTTAATCAACTTAGTGTTTCAACAGCTTTTTTTGGGGGGGTTTGAATATTGATATTAAACAAGATTAGGCTAAAACTTGACATAATAATTCTCTTCTTTTTTTTTTTTTTTTGAAGTCTTAAAAACATTATATTTTTAAAAGCAAAACAACATAAATAGGCTTTTGTCAACAGATTTAGCTGACGCCTATCGCATCAATTAGATAGTCTGTGTAATTGATGCAATAGGTGTCGGCTAAAATCTGTTGATAACATAACATATGTTTATGTTTTTTATGTCTTACTTCTAGTGTTCGATGCCAAAGGCATCCATATCCTTACAAGACGCAATTTCAATCCATGTAAATATAAATCTCTCTGGCTTTCTAACATGTGCATACTGATTCAGTTTCTAGTCCCTCTTTGGATGCTTTTGCTACAAAAAAATTTACAGACCTTGTGGTGCAGAGACAACGTAATGTAACTGTGTCCTGCTTTGTTCACTACAAAACTGACACTACAGTTTCAGACTACACATAGCAATAATGGCATACAGAACACAATATATCAATAGTGCTGTGCTCTATCAGTCTAATACTCTAAATGTGGCATCACACATTTCTTTGAGGTGGCTAAAATAACTTACTTGTTTCCAAGCACTAACAGGTCCACAGAGCAACTGGATACAATGTTTAGATTTGCAACCAGTGGTGTTTATAGCACGGATGGATACGCATTCAAGATTTGTAACAAGTGATGTTTATAGAACAACCAGATACACATTTAGATCTGTAACCAGCATTGCTCATGTAACACTAAGTCAGGGATGCCCTCCACCCTTGAACAAAAAAAAAAAACCTCCAACTTTTGGCCTGACTTTGCATGCTTTGAAAACATACAAACATGTATGCACGATAAAAAGCAAGTAAACAAAACCATGACAATAATGCTAAAGAAAACAGCAAGAGAATCCGGAACTTCCAACAAAAACGATAGAAGTCTGGTTAAAACTGCAGAAAGGACATCCCGACTAAGTCTTCAGGAAAAAGAAAAAAAAGTGCCATTTATGGAAAGACTTTTAATGTGGCGCTCTGAGCTCCTGTTAGCCCTTAGCATGAGACTATGGTGGCAATGGTTACCATTATCTACACGCTCTAAGCTCCTATCAGCCCTTAGAGTGAGAGTATAATGGCAATGGTTCCCATTATCTACACATCACCTCAGTTATTTATAGACTGCAAACATCAGACTACAAGGTCAACCCAGCTATTTATAGACTGCTTACTAATCTGCAATCACCAATGAGAGGCTTGTGAAAATGGATTTGGTTAATCTGAATTAAAAATACAATTTAAACTAAAATATTTTTTTCCAGTTACACAGTTAGAGCATGACACTTACGATATAACACACTAAGAAAATTTGTTCCTATAAAATGAACCATATTTCTAACGCAGTAAAGACAAAATAAGAGATCAACAGTAATTCAGACATAGAAGGGTGTTAATGTTGAAGTTGAAGTCAGCATCTGAATCATCATAAAAGAAACACGCAGGCAAGTAGACTGAAGTTAATAAGGATAACATTTAAATTGTTAATCCAGGCATGGGGTAGACAAGAAGACTTGAGTTAAAAAATTATCTTATCATACCAGATAAAGGCAGACAAATGAACTGGAGTTGACACTTAACTTATCATACCAATTACAGAAAGACAGGAAGACTAAATTATCGTACGAGATATGGGCAGACAAGTGGTAGACTGGAGCAAACAATGAAGTTTACAAAGACCAAAACTAACAAGTTTTACATAACGCCCTTTAAAAAATGCTTTACATTTATCACTTCAAAGAAAAGCATTCTATCAAAGATATGGACCGAAAATGGGGAGAAAGGAGAAGCAAAACAAAAAAAATAAATAAAATCAAGAAAAGATCTCACGAAAGCTTGGGTCAAACGAGCAAATAGAAATACATGTAAAACTTGATAAAATAAATTTTGTATTGAAAAAAAAATTTTTTTCTAATTATAAAGGAAAAAAACCTGCCAAGAACATGAAGTACCAGGCAGGCCTGGTCTTGGTGAGCAGACGTGTGCATTCGTACATTACAAAATGTTTACACAATTGTTGTTACAAATCAATGATAAAAACAAAAATATTTGCAATAATGACAACATAAAAAATTTTGGTAATTAAAAAGGATTAAAGCAAAACAAAGAGTAATGTATCAGTAACAAAAGCATTTATAAAACAAACAAAAAAAATTAGCAAACTCTTACTCATACATAAAGCTTTAAAATAGTAGTATAATTAAATGCACTGGCAGAACAATGCAATCTTCAACTGCATGGACAGAAAATGCTAAAGATTCAATGAAAAGCTAAGGAGAGCCAGTCGTCATCATAACCAAAGAAATGTTGCAGGCGGCGAGATTTGAGCTACATTGTTCACATGATGTTTTTCGCTGGACACTGCACTCTAATGTTTCTCTGAATTGGTCTGCTCTACGCCCCATATCTTTAAACCTATACATTAGTTTTAGATGACACACTAATGACCATAGAGTGCACCGGCTAACACTCTTTCCCTACACACCTCACGCTCTCTCTCTCTCCATACAGCTCACACCCTCTACCCCCACATAACTCCATTCACAGCTCACACACACTCTCCTCCCACACCAACTCCTCTCACAGCTCCCATACTCTCCCCATATAGCTCACACCCCCTACCCCACACAAACTCCACTCACAGCTAACACGATCTCCCCCCCAAACACAAACTCTACCTCACAGTTCACACCCTCTCTCCAATACAAACACCCTCACAACTCTCCCAAGAGAAAGTCCTTTCACAGCTTTCACACTTTTCCCTCATAGCTCACAAAGAAGCCAACTTGTTACAAATGCATACACAAAAACAGCAGATGTGCATTCATAGCACCGAGCATGATCGCCAGAAAGATTTTTTCTGTGAAGATCCGTCTTTCCCGCTGAGCTGGTAACCAGTGGTTTTGGAAGGACCTGAAGAATCCTGTACAAAACAACAGTATAAATAGATTATTTACGAAGTAAAAAAAAAATTATATAGACCATGAATGAATAACATAAGTTAGGTTTCTATCAACATGATATCGTAATTGCCTAACCAGGTGAAATAGGGCTGGAGTAAAAACAAGGTTGTGATGATTTTATGCAGGGTTAAGAATTCTTGAACATAACATTTCATGTTACTATTACTTGGCTTGTAGCCTGGGCCCTATAACTCTCATTATTATTATCATCTTTTTAACTGAAAAAGCGTAAAGGCGAAAAATTTTTGTGTTTATGAATATCCTTTATTGTCCACATGTGTTTTATAATAGTTTTAAGTTTGCAGATTGTGTTCACACAGTGAACCCCCACCCATATTGAAATAGCTTAGACATTTACATAGAGTCCCATTTGTTCTCTTCTAGTTTGTCCTTAAAATTGTTTCTATTTTGACACGCTTGCTTCATAATTTTTAAAAATCTCATTCTTTATTTCATATAGAACCTCAAGAAAAGGTTTCATAAAATTCATTCCTATGGACTTTTTAATCTATTATTCAATTCAAAATTTAGAGCGAAAAAAAGTGTATCCTTAGGATAAACCTTTTCTAGCTATATTTAAATATATATAAAAGGTACATGGCACTTTGAAAACTTATAAAAAGGATAAAGGAGAGCAAAAAGACTGTTAGCATGATTTAATTTTTCCTTCTCAGCCTTTGTATTTTAATATATCGATATAAGTTGATTTATGCAGAGGGTACTTTTATTCATGCAACTTATTCGACCAGCAAAGCATCTTCAAGATCTTTAAGCACTTCCTTTGTTTCCAGGAGTGTATTAGTAGTATATCTTTCTCAAAATAATTGTGGAAGCAATTAATACCCTCTGGTCTTTGAAATGATGACCATGGACTTGCATGCCTTCAAAAGCATTTTGGTTTTTGTGTTTGAGACTTTATTTTTTTTTTTAAAGTACTTTCCATGTAACACATATACAAAAATTCCGAAATAAAACAATCCAACATCTTCAGCAAATAAATCGAGTTCAAAATTTCATCTAAATAGGTAACTTACATTTTTCATAGATATACTTACTTTAACACGTATGTGCCCTATCAAAACTTTTCTTTTCCAATTCTTAAAGATTAGTGTGACAATTGTAGCTTGTCTCATTCTTCCTAGAAGACAGTAGGTAGTTCAACTCAATTTAATTCTTTTCTTTGAGATTTCAGTATTTAAAAATGCAAACAACATTTGCATTATGCCCTGACGATTTTACTTTACATAAAAGTACTCACAATTTTACGATCCATCTTTGCCTTGATGTCTCTGGCTAGTGTGAAAAATGCCTCCTCAACATTTATGCTGGCCTTTGCACTTGTTTCCATGAACTTAATCCCATGCTCTATGGCAAGCTGAGGACATGAAAGAGTTGACTTCAGTCATTACAGATAAATCGTTACACTACCACCAATATTACAATTCTCAGTAGCAAGCTGAGGACATGAAAGAGTTGACTTCAGCCATTACCAGGTTAATCTTTACATTACCATCAATATTACAAATGCTCTGTAGCACGCAGAGGACATGAAGGAGTTGACTTCAACCATTACAAAAAACCCTAATCTTTTATCATCAATATTACAAGTGCTCTGTAGCAAGTTGAGGACATGGAGAATTGCACTTTCTTTCAGTATTACAAGTTAAGTCTACAGTAAGCAGAGGACATCATTATCAGTACTACAAGTGCTCTGTAGCAAGCTGAGGACATGGAGGAGTTTATTGCTTTCCATATCAAAAGCACCAAATATCTTCTCACATTGCTCAGCTCAATTCCCAAATTATACACATGAACTGCTCAGACAACATTGTTTGAGACAACTTTCTTCAGCACCTCCCAGCAGTACAGATCCCATGATGGCTTCCAATTTACCCAATCCTCCAATAAACTTTGCACAATTGTCTGCAGCACCGCCCGTGGATCCTAAAGTTGCCAAGCTCTGGGCTGGCCAGAAGCTGCAAGAAAATTCTATGGAGCGATGCTCCATTCTTTGCAACACATCTTCTAACCGCCCTTGCCCAGTCGTGCCACCATTATGGAAAAAGAGAAGTTTTTAAGGCAATATAAAACCAATCCCGTTCTGTACCAAAACCTACCATTTGTGCAGTATTGCCTTGTTTTGTCTGGCCTGGATTTAACATAGACGTAAAGAATATGTGGATCAGGTTGGTCTCTTCCACCTTCCAAAGGCCACTTGCATCTGCGCAGTGGCTGACAGATAAACTAGATGGCCTGAAGCCTTGCCACTTGTCTACCCAATGTAGAGGTAAGTTACACGTGCAAGGGCACCAATACGAATTTGGTTTTCGCAATTTGGTGTTCCAGGCACAACCACCTACAATCAAGGTTGACAATTCACCAGAGGACTCTGGAGTAAGCTTCACAAAGTTTTGGTTGCAATGTCAGCTGAAAAACTACCACAGCTTTCTATCCCCTAGCCAGTGGTATGGTGTAGAAGTTTCACCGTAGCCTGAATTTCCTTCTGAGCCTGCCTGTTTGGATTTTTTTGGATGGATGAACAGCCAGTTGTTTTGCTAGGTATCAGATTCACCAAGAGGAGGATATGGATGCGTCTCCAACCCTCCTCACTTATGGTACGGACACAGACTGCCAGATGACTCTCCGCCATCACCCTAAACTGATAGACTAGTAAATGACAATACCTTTGTACAAGATCTTCAGCACAAATCAAGAAAACTCGCTCCACTGACTCCAGTACACCACAGCTTGATGCAATCTTACATTCCTAGAGAGCTACATCCAGAAAAAAAGTATGTGTCAGCTATGAAGCTGACCATGGGCACAGATAGAACTTTATGATAGTCCCTTTCCAATGCTTACTAGATCTGATAAATATATTTTGACATTTTGTGCAATGCAAGAGGAAAACTGCTAAAAAACCCAATATAACAATTACACAATTTTCTCAACTTTCAATAAGCTTTAAATTCTCCCGTATTTTAATCTGCATTTCTGTAGAAAAATGCAGAAATCCATGGGGTCTAGCAGGCCTATATGAAGGCTTACCTGTTCTCCCCTTTCCTTTGACACCTGCCGTCTGTCTTGCAGATCACATTTGTTGCCCAGCATCATTTTCTCTACATCTTTGGACGCATGCTGTCAGTTTGCAAACAGAGGATAGAGGGGCCATGGTGGGAAGGCAAAAATAAATGTTGGTGAAACATTTAAGAATTTTTCAAAAACTAAAAATTTTCAATATCAATTTGCATAGGGCCAGTAAAAAGTGAAATGCCCATAGTATTGTTTTGACTTGTCCTGGGGAAAAAGGCTTCAAAGAGTAATTTCAGCAAGAGATGGCCTTGTTTATATACAAAATAAAAGAATTTTTATTAACATATAAAACATAAAGTATCATCATAACTGGGTGTTACTTTCAACAATTTCACACATTTTTTTTTTTTTTTGGACCATCTTGAATATACACACATACATATGCCTATAGATTTTTAAAAGAAGAGCTTTTAAAAAAAAAACATGTTTACCAAACACTTAAAACTGCTATATTTAAAGAGAAAGACCTGAAGACAGAATACCCTCAACACCGAAGCGAAGAATGATTATAGCAATGCAAACTATGACAATATTATTTTCTGAGGTTTAAAAAAAATAATAAAACATAAGAGTACAAATGAGAAGCTTCCCAGGCAAAAAAAAAAGTCCTGCTTTAACGTAAAAAATTGATTGTCATATTCAATTTTTTACAGATCTTTCAGTGATAGGTTCTCTCTTGGCAGATCTTATCGGTAATTTTTTAGCCTGAGAAATTCAACAAGACCAATCATGCCGTTTCCATCGCTGTGGTTACTCCAACATTAACACTGCAGCCAAAATAAGGAGAATTCAAGCTTGTAATGGAATCAACTTTCAAAAATTGGTTGCCATCATCAGATGCTTTGTAATTACAGAGATTAATAACGGCTTTCCTGATGATGTTCTTTTTAAGCTTACTCCTTTCTATGCATCAATTATTACCCTACAGTTTTCTGCAGTGTTGCCTTCTCTTCCCTATGCTAAATGTACCCTAATACTACAGATTTCTGTGGTGTTGCTTACTCTTCTCCATGCTAAATTAATAATTACCCTAATGCTACAGATTTCTGTGGTGCTTCTTACTCTTCATGCTAAATTAAAAATTATCCTTATACTTCAGATTTCTGTGGTGTTGCTTACACTTCTCCATGCTAAATTAATAATTACCCTAATGCTACAGATTTCTGTGGTGTTACTTACCCTTCTCTATGCTAAATTAATAATTACCCTAATACTACAGATTTCTGTGGTGTTGTTTACTCCTCCCTATATTAAATCAATAATCACCCTAATACTGCAGATTTCTGTGGTGTTGTTTACTCCTCCCTATATTAAATCAATAATCACCCTAATACTGCAGATTTCTGTGTGTTGCTTACTCCTCCCTGTGGTAAATTAATAATTAACCTAATTCTACAGATTTCTGTGGTGCTGCCTACTCCTCCCTGTGGTAAATTAATAATTAACCTAATTCTACAGATTTCTGTGGTGCTTCTTACTCTTCATGCTAAATTAAAAATTATCCTTATACTTCAGATTTCTGTGGTGTTGCTTACTCCTCTCTATGCTAAATTAATAATTAGTCTGTAATATTACAGATTTGTGTGGTTACTTACTCCTCCATATGCTCATTTAATACTTGCCCTAATACTACAGATTTCTGCGGTGTTACTTACTCTTCTGTATGCTAAATTAATAATTACCCTCTTATTACAGATTTCTGTAGTGTTGCTTACTCTTTCCTATGCTAAATTAATAATAACCCTAACATTACAGATTTGCGTGGTGTTGCTTGCTCCTCTCCACACTAAACCAATGATTACCTTGACAGGCCTCCTATGGATTTCTATAGTTTTGCCAACACCTCTCTATGCTAGAGCAATAATTACTCTAATAATTAAGTTCTTTTGTGATATGGTCAAAACTCAGATGATTTAATCAAGCCACTAGTCTGGAGTGACCATTATTTAGGTATCCATACTTATGTTTCTGTTTGGAAGAGCTGATTTCACTTTTTGGTATATAATTTTGACCATGACTATTCTTTTTTATCATTTGCCTTGGGCCAGTGCCTTCTGATATAGCCAGGATATTTGCCTGATACACAAACTAAGAATTTTTTTTTCTATTATTATAAGTTAATGATGTATGAGTTATGGGTTTACAAGATGTCTGTCGCTGTCATTTATCACCAGCACAATATGTTACTGCTTACCTCTTCAATGTTTCGGATCCATGTACGTATATTGTCAAAGCTTTTCTCATTTGTAATGTCGTAAACAAGCATAATACCCTGGAGGCAACAAAAAAAATGGAACAAATTTATCATTTAAAAAAGCATGCTCATAAGGCACACACACACACAAAAAAATTGATTAGCCTGTTTCTTTAAATATAGCTTAATCCATACAGATTAACTTTACATTAAGTTTAAAAATTTTTACTACATGAGGGAACATTTACTTGGCTGGTAGAACTGAAATTTTACAAGTTTTTTTCTGATTCTTGACTTATCACAAATACACTGGCATTTGAAGATCCTCCCAAATAATACTTTTAAAAGTAAAATCAGGTATAAATGATGAAAAATTTTATATTTGATGCCTGAAGGACAAAAATTTGTTTTGAAATTTTGAGTTTGTTGAGGGTTTTTTGTTTTTTGGTTTTTCTTTTTCAAAAAAATATTGAAAAAAGCCAGAATTTAGACCAAAACATTTAAACTGGACACCTGTGTAAATACACAGGTCCTGCTTATCTGGATCTAGATTTATATTACAAATAAGCCTTCCTAACACCCACTTATCTTGAGGCTTGGATTGTAAAGTTTGGTCTCTAACATCTTTCAAAAGGTCCTAGACCTGAAGTAGATCAGGTGTGAGGAGGGCTCACTTAGATTTTGAAGCTACCAGTCTCGAGCTTGCTGAATTTATCATGATACAAAAATTCACTGCATTTATTATTTAATTTTCCATGCCCTCTGTTGAATGAACCATTGCTGAAAGCCAAAAAAGACTGCTGTCTGGTCGTTTGGGCCATTAAAACTGAAAATGAAATCTGCGGACCAGTATACTTGCACATGATTGAAAAACACCCCATTAATTTTCTTCTCTATGCTTTTTACATCTCTTCATCAAATATTGAACATGAAAGAAATCCTAAGACTTTATTACCAAGTCATTTTCTGCTCTGATTAAAGACAAAAAAACAAGCTCTAAAATTACACTATTAGTGCCTGGTCCTAAGTCGTGGCAGTGGGGTGACAGCCATCTTGATATATAACAATATGGTAACATCATCACATGGAACAATTCTTTTTCTTCCACTGCTAACCTTCCTAAAAATTATTGTAGACTACGAAAAATTTCAGTGCTTCACAAATAATTGTCGGGAAAGAGCAGCTTTTCTTTCTTTTTTTAATTTCACAATTGATGAAAAACCAGAAATCACACCCAAAACCAGAAACTTGCAAATTTCTGCCGTTTCTTATACTATGCCGAAAAATACTATCAATCTCAAGTCCATAACAAAAAAGCGTATACCATGAACCACAGGATAAATTTACAAAACACAATAAACCTCAAGCCTCTCACCATTGCGCCCCTGTAGTAGGCGGTCGTGATTGTGCGAAACCTCTCCTGTCCGGCCGTATCCCTGAGGATGGTTCAATATATCTCAATTTATTTATTGGCTGCAGAAAAAAAATTGCTCACCAAAATAAAAAACAAGACACATGTGTCACCTCAAAACGAGAAGTTGCAAAGCGGGATTAAGTGTAATAAATATATAGGTCTAGAGGTCAAAGTTTACATCCTGATCTCTCACAATATATCGGGGGGTCTAGCACTGCTAAGTTCTATTTACATTCATTGGTTGGTGCTCTTTAAGAATAAAGGAAGCATAAAATCTGTTTTTTCCACGCAGATTTCTAGCAATACTAATCATTTTATGGTAACATTGATCATATTTTTTGTTCTTAAAAACTACCCTGGCAAAATGATAACAGTTTCTACAGATACTAAAAATTTCAACTGAAAAGTAAGCCACTATAGTGTTTGGAGAGGACCTTTAGTATTTTGGCAATGATTTATATCAAACTTTTCTGATTTTAACTCACAATTATTATTTTAGCAGTAAAAGCTAAAAAAAAAAGCAAATTACAAAACACTGTATCATTAAATTTTCCGTTTCTGGATTTTCCAGTTCTCAAATACCAAAACCTCGAGAAATTTAGGCCTAGTCTTCCACGCTGGACATTTATTTCCTAAGTTCAAATCTTCATAATATAAACTTTAAAACAAACAAACAAAAAAAAAAAAGACTTCAAAAAGCTCCAGGTCTAGACAGCAAAGTGCAAAACAGAATAATAAATTTCTAGAGTCTAATATAGATACAGATCAGCTCTGTAATAGAGTCTACCTTTTACAAAACCTACTTTATAAAGAGGTTATTATTACAAAAACAAAAACAAAACAAAATAAAAGATATATAACACAAATATGTCATAATCATACCCACCATATTTGCAACTTGATCTTTTTCTCGTCTAGTTCTATCGTTCGAATCTTGAAGTCAATTCCTGTTTAAAACAAAAAAGAAGTGAAAAGTTTTAAAGACCCTGTTATTAAGTCCTGTACTGCAGCTGTGGACACTTAGGTCACATTTCTTCAATAACATTACACCGGAGTCTGTTCGAAATAAAGTTGCTTAAGACAAAATTCTTGGTTAAAATAAACTTTTTTTTTCAACAGATCTGATTTTCTTTTTTCTTTACTTTATTACTAATGAGAGTCTGGTGTTTATGGACCTTTACATACCAAACTCTGCTTTTAAAGCATAACATAAACTTGGTATGTCTGCCAACTATCTTGCTACATCCAAATGAAAAGCAATATCATTCATAGCATACGAGCAACAATGACAAAACAAGCCTTCTGGAAAATATTTTTTGTCTTTTTTGATTTCCAAAATTCTGGAAATTTCCTGAAATGTGGCATCTCTGTTCCCCCAACTTAAGATATTTTCTAATTTTGAGAACATAATTCCAAGCAGTACTTATGTGAATGACTTAGGTAAACTAAAAATATACTATATGTGACACATTCTGTCAAACTGGGGCATGAGGTACCCTGGCTGATTTTTAGATATTGCTGTGTAAAGTTAATACACTATTTTTTTAGCTAAAATTTTTTATTGCATATTCCGATCCTTAAGACATTAGTCTTGAGGTTTATTATGAAAAAACAATGTTTTTGCGTTTGAAAATACACTTAAACGGCATTTCTTTGTCAGAGGTCTAATTCTTGAACGAGAATTACGCTAATCATAACCTTTTTTACCAATGATTTTGGTCATTAATCAACAAGCCACTCTGGCATTGTTTGGTATCACTGTTATCGGGAAAACCTAAACTTTCTAAATATAGCACTGTTTTTGAATAGATATAAATTAAATGAACTCATAAATGAATTATTGTGCAAAATCTTCTGAGACTGCATTTTTCCTTTACTTTGCATTGTTGAGGTGAGTTATGGAATGGTTAATGTGCTTTAGAATACAGAAAACTGCATGAAATAGTGTGAAATTTTGTGTGCGTGTCAAGCATGATGTGCTTATGGTGACTGCCAAATTTTGTAGCTCTCGGATGATTAGAACCTATTGGTTGCTATGGAGATATATTCAAAATTTTAAACTCAGTTTTCTCAATAAATCGAGTTTTAGCTTTTCACGTACCAACCATCTTCAAATGCCCATAGCTCAGCCAAAAATTGTCCAATTGACATAAACTTGGTGTCAAAATAAAGCTTAAGACCTGAACTATACAATGGTATAAATATCTCAAAACAGCCCGAGGGTACCTTATGCCCCGTTTTGACAGAACGCATCACATATAGACAATGTGCAGCAGTAAGCATTGTATCAATACTTTCATTACCCTGCTATGTTACACCAACATTCTAAGCATTTTAACCACAAAGAGCAAGCTTCATGGAAGATAAATTAATAAATAGTTTAAAACATTGTAAACAAAGTGAGTTTTGGACACAGGTTTGCATAGATCAGTTTTGTTTATTCGGACACAAATATTTCTGTTTCTTCACGAGTTGTCTATTTAGATTACATGCCTCTTTTTCTGCAGTGGTAAGTTTATCAATATCTGTTTCAGTGATTTCTGGCGAGTTTTGTTCCCTCTCAATTTGAGTGCATGCTCTATGGAGAAGGGTTGCACTTTTTCAACTTATGTAGGATTTGAGAAAGCATTGAGAAATTCCTCCACAGTTATAAAACACTCTCTTCGAGCCCCACCACCAAGACCCTGACCTTAAGGAGGGCCTAAAACCCTTTTCTCTTCTCTCTGTCTCTAGCACAATTTCCATGTGCCTGTTGAGGAAAGATGTAAGCACAAAAAAACTAAACACAAC
>BLXT01005398.1:372016-383069 GCA_019648995.1 Plakobranchus ocellatus
TTTCTCTCTCCCTTTCAATAATGACAAAGCACAAAATCAATAAAAATGCATTGTAACTTTATTTTTTTTATGCATAGATACACAATTTTTCAATTGTTCCTGTAATATTGTTTAAAATGTATCACCTCATCTATAACCAATGGCTTTGGTAAGAAAGACAGTGCATTGAATAGGTCATCTAATACACTTTTAAAAGAATCTGGATTTAGTCATCTGGTGGGCAGGAATGTAGGAATATGCCAGATTTCAGTTTTTATGCATTATTTGTTTATTTTGCTGCACCTATTGACATCATGTCCTACGACACAGAGTGCTTTGATAGGCCAATCACTCTGAAATCCAAGCAATGAAATGTGTTCTATAGGATCAACAAACCCTTACATTTGGTTGGCAGCGAGCCAAATGAACGTACAGTTAGAGTAAGATTTAAAAGAGTCCCCTTTTTATTCCAGCGCTCAAACTACTTGGCACAATAAAACTACCTTACAGGCTTGGGGAAAACTTTTTTTTCCACTTGTTTTTCAAACGCTTTCATAGGTAACACAATGATCAAGTGTAGTACTACCAGAGTAGCATTGATGAGCCTGGTGTAATATAACTTACAACACACAAACACATGCAAAAACACATCAAAATGTAGTGCGGCATTAAACAAAAAACAAAAACAAAAAAGTTGGGCTGGAGCAGATAGGGTTACAGTTACGAGAGGATGGATACTATCAGGCGAAAGTAATTGACCTACACAGATACACTAGAGTGTGACATACAAATTATAACCTCATAAATTTTGTGAATAATAATTTTCCTCACATCCCTGAAACTAAGAGACACAACCTCTTAAAACCAGGTTTGAGGCCAGAGATTTATGAAGGGTTTGGTTTGCTTTTTTGAATATAGCCAGTCTACAAAAAGGTGATATCTGGTTTTTAGGCCCTTTGTCAGGCCAGAGCGCTGGTGGCATGGCTCAAACCCACAAAAGAAGGGTCCCTGCAGATCTCAGGGCTGTTTCGCTATCCACTATGCCACCGACGCCCCATTTATGAAGGGATATGGCAGATTCCGCAAACATGATTTGAGATTGTCCCAAAAACATCAATTTTTTAACTTGTGTATGCAATTCTTGTGTGTTGGCCGATCTGACAACTGCAATAACCACAGAGCCTAAAGAAAGACAACAAAAATTTAGCCTTAACACGAGAATCCTAGGATTTTGAATGTACAGTATGTCATTTTGTCAATACAAAGTCTAATGCGCTATGTTATGCTCGGTAGGCGTCAAAACACTTATGCGGTTGTGATTTTGCGATCTCCGAATTTACAGATCTAAAGAACCATTTGGTTCATAGGCAGCGGTCTTGCAGGCGCCACACAGCAAACAATTGAACGCTAAACCTATTTTTCAAGATTGAAGAGGAGCAAATGCTTGTTCACTGAATAATGATGACAAATTTTGTTTCGCCCTCATACATAACCGACACATGAGGTGGGTGGGTGTGAAGGTAAATACTTACCTTAAAAAAAAAAAAAACAGACCTAGGATGCAGGTTTTTTTCTTTTTATGAAAGCTAGAATCTAGATCTAGATCTAGTAAGAGGCCTATTGTTCTCTAAAATCTGCACCACATCTTGACTTTAAACAAAACTACATCTAGATTCTAATTCTAAATCTTTATAATATAATAAATATATCTAGATCTAGATCTGGGTAATCCTTACCATTTGCGGTCCCTTGAAACCAATAAATCTAACGAAATGAAACGAGTAGGGCCTAGATCTATAAGTTGATTTGTCCGATTCAGAAATCAAATGCAATAGTGTGAAAATGAAACACAATTTCTTGAGTGGGATCTCTCGTGTTTTATTTCTAGATCGGATCTTATAATATTATTATCAACTAAATTCTAAAACCACTTTATTTCTCAATATTATCGGTGGGCCTAAACAAGACCCGTAGTAACTCTCAGGGACCGCAGATGGTAAGGATAATCTATCTAGGCTATAGATCTAGATCTATATCTCAAGATTATTTTATTATTGTTTTTTTAGAACTTATTCTAGATTTCTCTCTAGAAATCCAGAGCAGATTTAATTTTAGTTCCTACAACCAGGAAGATGATGCCTGGATATGATCAGGACTGGTCATTTGATCCGAGATATCTAGACCTAGAATCTTCCTTAATCCAACTTGCATGCATCAGGACTTACCAATTGTGGAAATAAACGTTGAATTAAAGGCATCTTCTGAAAAGCGAAACAAGATACACGTTTTTCCCACAGCAGAATCACCTATCAAGAGCAGCTTGAACAAGTAATCGTAAGTTTTCGCCATCTTGGCTCCTAGCGGAAACACCCTTGTAAGCCTCTTATTTTGCATACCGAAATAGGCGATGTGGAAAGTTCACTTCCGTGTGCTGTCACAAGGAGTACAAATTTAGCTTACCGTTAACACACTAAGCTTAGGCCTACACATTAACACACTCTGTGCATGCACCGATAAGGCCCTATCAGCCGATATAAATCCTGAAAAGATAAAATATTATTGATTATATCTGCTGTCTAACGGAAATTGACTATCAACGTGTTTTCTCATTCAAATTCTTTTTCGAGTAAAGTGTGAGGAAAACCCATCGATATCACCTGAATAAACTCCCCTCGCAATAAGCACAGATCCGAGGCTAACGCTTCAAAAGGCGACAGTTACATACCTAATTTTTTTTTTAACCGTATAAATAACATTTTGGAATGTTTTGTTTTTTTCTTCCCTCAAGGCAACTTTAATTTTAATGATTTTACTTCTACGTTTCCCTATTCTTGAACAAAAAGTATATTTTTTTTTCTTCACTCTCTGAGTTCATTAAGCCTCTAAAAATTCCACTGCATTGCCAGGTTACTTGCCCCCACCCCCCATAGGCGATCCTTAGAACTTCTAAGAGACAAGAATCAGTGGTTTTAGGACTTTTGTCACATTTAAGACTAATTTTGGAGTTGAATAAATGCATTTTGGCGTGATTTTTTTTTTTTTACTTGAAAGGTTTTACTTTTCAATGGAGGATTTAAAATTGTTTGAAACGTACCGCTCAAAAACATAACCCGAGTTAAGCACGCATTGAAAAAAAAAAAGTTGCTCATTTGAGTCTCCAATTTGTGACTCATATCCTATTTGTTGCAAGATAATTGTTACATCAGTATCTACTTTCCAAATTTAGATCTGCGTCCTCTCTGGCTGTTACAGTTGTTTTCGTGTTGTTTTTGTTATTGTTGTTGTTATCGCTGCTGCTACTATTGCTGCTCTTCTTCTTCTTCTTCTTCTTCTTCTTCTTCTTCTTCTTCTTCTTCTTCTTCTTCTTCTTCAAAATATTTTGCCGATACCCGCTATACCATTATTTCCCACAGATTTTGAGTAGCACCGGTGTAAACTGGTTTAGGAATGATACACTTTCTTTATCGATTATAATGGTTCAGTAGTGTAAGTCGATCAGTGTTTATAAGATCTACTATCTTACACAAATGTATCAACTAAAAAAAAGAAAAGAAAGAAACGAATCTCCCACCCCCGAAAACAAAAAAAACAAACAAAAATGCTTGTACGTCTAAAATAATGTAACTAAAAAACATTGGAGGGAGAAAAGTGTGCAGTCGGTTTCTAAAACCAACGAAGCCAGAGGGCAAAGGATAATCACGAGGATGAATAAGTTGCGGTAATTTTGTCTTCAAGCGTGACATAATTTCATGAGAGGTTTTTTTGTTGTTTTTTTTTCCATTTTTCTTATGTTTTGTTCATTATGCGAACGATATAAGCACACTAAGTTGGACACAAGCTGATACTGACTCAATGTGAGCTCAGAAATACAATACTGAAGTGCGACAAATTGATTAAGGAGATTAAACACGCCAATGACATCTCAGCCATGGAGCTTGCGAAAACAACTCATTATTGTTACTAATGAATTATTCCTACCCTTTTTTTTTCATGAAAATGCGAAGGCAGCTAATTGTGACTTATTGATATCTTGAACTATCATTGATAAGCGAAATTCAATCCAAAAACCCCGATTCGAAGTATAGAGAAGTTCGGCGAGGAGCATTCGATTGACTACACAATAAGCCTACTTTACATTCAACCTACAATGGAGTAAAATAGATAGACTGCGCGTTTCGAAATAATACATTGATGGAACTGAAGCAGATCCACTCTTTCGCATGAAAGGATAGAAGCAAAGTAGACTACAAGATTAAAAACATCATTTCTCCTTCAACTACCATGTCTGAATATTAAACTGGTTATTGATATTTACATCCAGGCCAATATTTGCCTGCGGTCTTAGGGTGTCTGTTCTACAAATTCCTCTCACAAGTCATTGTTTATCAGTGATCTCGGGGTTTCTGTTCCAACTTTTTTTCTTTCTCACAGGCCATCATTTATCAACTGCTGAAAAGAATCGGGGCAAAGAGCTTAAATCTGATAACATATGTGAATATGAAGAGCAAAAAATATTGCTGTACAAAACTTTATTATCATCATATTGCTGTTAAACATCAAATCCCTTAAGTAGGCCTAATCTATAATTCGAGAGGGACTGTCTTCTCGGAACAATATGCACATGTCAGTTTTTCTTTGTCATAGGTAACCTGTAACTTACTGTAAGGCTATCATGTCAGTTTGTCTTTGTCTTAGATAACCTGCAAGACTGACTTGTCAGTTTGTAGGCTATTAGTCTCACCTGCAAGGCTGACATGGCAGTTTGTCTTTGTCTTATATAATCTGCAGAGCTATATCAGTTTGTCTTTGTCAAAAATAACCTGAGAGGCTAACGTGTCAGTTTGTCTTTGTCTCAAGTAACCTGCACGGTTGACATGTCAGTTTGTCTTTCTCTTAGGTAACTCGTAAGACTGACAGAGTAGCGCTGGATACAACGTAAACGATCAAAGAAAAATATATACAGGTATTGCACTCTCGGAAACAAATGAATCGGTCTAAAGAATCTTAAAGATGCTGTGATGGTTTAGAAAAATTAAATAAAAATTGTAAAAGAAAACAACCACCAACTTAAAACTTATTAAAACAATAATTCGAACAAGACCGAATATTGATCGAATTTGCTTGGATGAGTTTTAAGTTGGTTTTTGTATCTTTTACTATGTAAAACAGATTAGGAAAGAGTTTACATCTCTAAGGCCGCCAGGGATGTGCTTGTGTAGACAAAAGAACCGTCTCTCAGACGGCCTGCCTGGTTTTACCTTCAATCTGTATGGGCAAACTTTGTTCTTTGTTTTCTGGTTTTGGGCAGTCGCAGTGGGTCGTATCGAGTTTCCAGTATTTTCTGTATTGTTCTTTCACACTAGACTTCCTTCTTCTCTTGTTTAGTGAGTGGAATGGGGATTGTTAAATTGGGTAATTATGTTTCTCCCATAGAAGGTATTGGGCCTGATTATGCATACCATTACTCAGTGAAATGAAGGAGCAGTGGCTGATCTGGTAGGGCAGTTGACTGTCATGTGAGAGATCCAAGGGTCGAGTCCTAGTCCTGACAAAGACAATCTTTAAGTGCTTTTCTGTGTTTACGCAGCACTCAATGGATACCTAGGTTTTTAAATATTTGGTAAAAGTAAAGGCGGCGAGGAAGCAATGGCAAACTACCTCAGAATGCCATTTACTAAGAAAACCAGGATCCTACTCGACTCCTGGTTTCCTGATGCTTTTTTTTTTTTAGTATTGGCAAGATTGCTTGCTCTGCTATTTATTTCTCACTTTCACACCATTACCGTCCAGGTCACTCTGACTAGAGACCAGCATTGATGTTAGCATTGATGATGTGGTGCCGCATCAATTTACTGATTATGAGGAAGAGTAAACTGTGGTCTATTTCCCCCCTTTTTTTCTTCTGTCATTTTTTTATTTGTTTGCTTGTTTTTGTTTTGTTTTGTTTTGTTTTGTTTTGTTTTTTTGTTATTACTAAGTTCAAACTCCTCACAACTCATAAAACAGAAGTACGGTACAATGTCTGTCCACTTTTCACCAGTACGAGGTTTATCAATCGCAGTTTCTGGCTCACTTGCTGTGAACTCGACACACCGTTCTCTCTTGAAGTTTGTCATGGCATGACATTGCATTAGCCCTACGGAAAAACCCACACTGGAGGCGACGAGACTTGCAATAGCCGACGAGATGGACTGGTGTGTCGCAGTTACTGTGCTCTACTCAACTACAAGTATGCTTGATAATGTTCAGTAGAATAATGCGTGGTCACGTAATGGCATCCCCCCCCCCCCCCCCCCCCCCCCTTAGCAAATAGAGCAACTGACGTAAGACCAGGCTTTAAAACGCAAAGAATAGCTCCGAGGCTTCGACAAGATGAAAGTGGCAGCCGATTTTGTGTGCTCTAGCACCATTGAAAATAAAATGTTTGAAAAAAAAAAATGTATCGTCGGACACATGAACTGCTGCCTTCAGTTAGGCTCGGCCTACCACTTCATTGCATCATAAGACACTGCCTATCCTGACCAAACTCATTCCAGGTTTTCTATCATTTCGCACAGAATGATATTCTCTGGAAAACAAAATTTCGCACCAAATTTTAAATGCCCTTTTTACCTCTCCACTCAAAATTGTTCCTTTTCAATCGCTCACTTTTCCTGCTCCCTCTTTAAAAAAAAAAAAAAAAATGCCCTCATTATGATCTGCATATTTGTATGCACCTTCTTGCACATTTTCATTTTTCTGACTTTTGGGGCCTTTGAGATAACCCTGTTTGTTTATTTTTATTTTTTTTATTTTTTTTGGCTTAGCTCAATTATGAATAGGTGACACACCTATCGGAAATATGTAAACTTCTCCGTGACGTTTATTTTCCAACAGTCCGCTACCATTCCTTTCCTCCAGTCACTTTGGTGTATTGCAGTCGATGGGAGACGAACATGACACAAACATGCTTCTAGAATGCTGCATCTAGTCTGCGCTCTGGATTATTTAGCAGAAGTGACGAAAATGTCTACAAAAGTCGTATAGGTAGAAGAGTCAAAACCTTGAAAGGTGACGTCATTATAGACGTTTCGAGCAAAGAGCCAAACCTGCTTTCAAAGCAGGTAATTTATACACAGCAACGCGTGACCAATGAGGTTAGGGTTGGAAGAAGTCATACCGTGTCGTTGAGAGTAAATATTTTATTATATTATCCTAGCTGGCAATAATGCTCAAAACCCGGTTCTGCAAGGCTGCCTCCCTTATAGGTCTGATTCAATACTCTGGCGGAAAAAAAATAATGAACTATGTCTATCGAAAAAAACTGAAAAATAAAGGGAAATAAAAAAGAAAAGTGAAAAAAAAAAAAAGATAAAGCGAAAGATTTTGCTGCAGAAAATAATCATTAAAGCGAAAATCCTTTATACCGCCCAGCTTGGAAAAAAGCACATTGTTCAAATAGTGATTGCTCTCGATTGATCAGAGTTTGTTGTTACAATAAGATCAAATCTATTTTAAAAGCAAATTCATTGCGATTTAATCGAAAGAGACTTTATGGCCATAAAACATCTATCGCCTGTGGACTGACTCTTATCGATTCATGGGTCACATAGATTTCCCCCACCATGCTTTCTTCAATATCTTATTGACACTGACTCTGCCATTAGCCTTTCGCTGATGGAATAAAGTAGAAGAAGAGAGGCAAGGGTTAGTTGGAAATTGTTTGTGATTCCGTATAAACTTTACACTGACTTTATCATTCCAATACAGGTTCCGTGCATATTGTAACCATGCTTAGCATTCAGAGAAAGTTTTTTTTTTTTGCCTTCAAGTCGACTCAGCCTGTCCCTGGTTCAAAGATAGGCTTCATCTTGTTCCGTGTAATCGATTCATACAGATTTGATGCATGCTCTGCATGGGCTATCTTTGTTTGGCATAATGTTTAAAAAATGTATGCAAGATTGGTAGAGCTGAAATGATAACTTCATTTTATACCTTTTGAGAAACGGACTAAGAGAGAGCGAGAGAGAGAGAGAGAGAGAGAGAGAGAGAGAGAGAAAGAGAGAGAGAGAGGGAGGGAGGGAGAAGGAGAGTAAGAGAGACAGAGAAAAAGATTGATAGAAAGAGAGAGAGAGAGAAAAGAGGGAGGGAGAACGATAAGAGATAGATGGATATAGAAAGGGAGAGACAGACAGAGAGAAAGAGAGAAAAAAAGGTAGGGATCGACAGAGAGAGAAAGAAAGACAAAGAGAGACAGAGAGAGACTCAGAGAGAGGAATAAAATTCATCGTCTTTTGATTCAAGTATCCTTGGACAACGCTTGTAGGTTTTTAAAACGTATTAAGAATGGTAGATCTGAACGACACTTCCCCAAAGTTCTTTTTTTTCAAAGGCTCAAGTAAAATAGTTTCATGTTCATTGCAAAAAGAAAAGATTCTAATGATAAGAAAAAGCTCTATGTCGCGCAGGGAACAATCACAGGCAACAACCATTATCACAAGAGAAGCGTCTGTCTAAAGGAGGACAGAAAAAAAAATTGGCGATTAAATGTATGCAAAGTAACTAGAGTTTAACGAACACAGCTAAGAAGCTAAGCTGCTGTTCTCAACCCTCTTGCCATTTTCTTTGTGTGTGTAAAATGTTTTTGTGGTTCCAATTATGGTAGATTTATTTTTTTTAATCTGTATTGAGGTGATTTTTTAATCATAAACTACTATTTTTTATCTAAAGAATAAACATTGGTTTTTTAAAGGAGGAAAAAATTGATGCATTTTTTAATTGTAAATTTGTATAAAAGAGTCAGTAGATAGAAAGCATTCTTTTATTCAAGAAAAAAAGAGATATTTTTTTAAATTTAAATGTTCTGCCTGTAGACTGAAACTGTTGTAACGATTTTATAGATTACGTAGGGGAGACAAATAAACAAATACTGACATTTTTTTTGTCGTGATCACTTTTAATTGAAACCTTTAAGCCAAAAATGTTTTTCCATACTCTCTGTTTCTAAGTAACTTTTTAAGTTGGTGACTGTATTCTTTTACTAAATTACATACATTGCACAGACCAATGGCCTTTTCTATCCATTTGAGACTTTGTTCTAAAGCCTTTTATTGCAAAATGTTTTCTTTCATATTCTTACAACAATGAGATCATTCATTTCAAGGATCATTCAAAACACTGAAGCTGTCCATTTGGCAACTAGGCGCACACCTAGTTAGTGGGTTTTGTTTTTCTCTTTAATTTCGAGTCAATTTATTTTCATGTAGGCTTTGGGATTATTTTTACTTCGGCTGGTAAGCCCGCCCTAATACATACACACAAAGGACATCTTTTCTCTTTCTGAATCTTGTTACAAATCTTCTAATCGCAATCTTCAAACAAACCTATTCGAAAAATTATTTAGGCTTAGTCTTATTAATATCAAAGGAGTGGTAGCTCATCTGGTAGGGCAGTCGGCTACCAAGTCAGAGGTCTGGGATTCGAATCCCAGTCCCGGCCAAGTCAGTCTTTCAATGATCCTCTGTGTCCACCCAGCACTATATATGGGTATATAGGTCTGTGAAGACCCGGCGAAAGTAAAGGCGGCGAGGAAAGCAATGGCAACCTACCTCATAATGCCGTATGCCAAGAACAATCAGGACCCTACTCCTGGTTCCCCAATGCTTGGACTAAGCGTGGGACCCACTTATATATTTACTTTTTTTTTTTACTTATCAATATCATAGTGTTATATCACTTAATTATGATGTGTTCTGTAGTGGGGCACCTCAAATCGAAGTACCCAAGTTTGAGAGTAAACTCAAATATGTTCAAATATTTTTTTTTTTAATGATACATCCAAACTTGAGAATATTCTCAGAGTTGAGCCCATATTAAACTCTGAGTTAAGTCCAAGTGAGACATCAAACTTTTTATACGGCCAAGATTGACAGTAAAATAATCACATATAAGTTTGACAGATGTTTTGATATTTTAAAGCTGAAGAATAAACGGAGCTGTGTCCAAACGAGTTATAAGACTTTTAACATTCATGTTACATCGAAGCTTAAAATTGAAAATCGGGGTATATGGACAGCTTGAGTAATCCATTCCACATAACGAAAATAAACCCTGACAATCGTAATTTTTTTTTTTTAGGACCGACAACAGTGGAAGTCCTTGATGTCGATGTCTGCGCCAGATGTGGTATTTGAGGTAGGAGTCTTTGTTCGAGGTCAAATAAGATATTTCGTAAAATAATTATTGCCATTTGCGACACTTAGTTAAAAAAAAAAAAGCAATGATTCTTTACTGGGCGAAAAGAGGCAGTCCTACTCCTGGGCACAAGGATTAATTTACTTACTCACAATGGGAAATAACCGTTAAAATACACAAACATCACAAGCTTACGAGTTTACTTTCCTTAATATCTGTATGAATTAATTTTTTTTTCTTTGTTAATTTTTTTTTTAACAAAGAAATGGGTAAGGCATGAAGACTCTTCAGTTATCTGTCCTTCTTGATGTTCCCACTGGAGAGAGAAGCGGCACAACTTGATCGCCCGGGTCCCCAATGGTTAGAGGAGTGGAACGATTTGATTGCCAAAGTCATCCTTGAGATCTGACACTGGAGAGGGCAATTTGAACGAAAGAAGGCACACGTGTAAAAAAGATAATCTGTCTTTAATAAAAGCTACTTGTACGCATTCCATGTCTTTGAAGAAATAGCAGCAAACTAGAAGAACTTACAGTCTCTTTATTCTTCCAAGAATCCCTTCCTTTATTTGTTTCATTAACCGTTTCTCGTCTAACCCCAGGCCGCCCTGGCACAGTCTTTAGCTCCCTCAAACTGGGGCGACCCACGTCTACAGAAAGTTCTGAAGCCGAGGCCAAACCCAAGATCTACAAGAAGCAGTTCTAGAATCTCCATAGCTGTGAGAATGGAAAACCCGAGGAGGAGACCCAGCTGTCCGCCGAAATTTCCCAACAGTGTGTACCAGGTATAAGCTGGTGAACTTTCAACTGTCTCCAGGATCAAGCTTTCGTAAAAAAAAAACTTCCATTCGCTAAAATGGATTGAGTTAAATTATCGCACGGGTTAGATAAATAGTTTAAGT
>BLXT01005398.1:439427-449637 GCA_019648995.1 Plakobranchus ocellatus
ATTATTATTATTATTATTATCGTTGTTGCTACTGTGGTTGTTTTTAATTGTCATTTCTATAGTACAGTTATCATAATTATATTAAAGAAAAAAAAAAGGTTCATAAACTTGTGAAACCGCCACCAGCGCTTTGTAATGTGAATGTCACCTCACCTAAAGCCAAACTTCAAGCTGAAGGGTCTCGATTTTGTTTACGATATGATTGAAGTTGCAGCAATAAGTACAGTGACGTTTTATAGCACTGATTTGCAGTAAAGTTCTAGTTTAGGGAGGCCACACAGTTGGCGGACATTATCCTTTCAGTCATATCCTGTCTTTATTATTTAGTTTTCAACCCTGTCTCACCGTCAGCTACAGTTATGTTTGTTTTTTCAGCCCTCACCTTTCTTAGCGCCATCTCTCTCTATATAAATGCTTCTCTTCACTCTTTTTTCTTGTCCGCTCCCTCTGTATACATTTCTTTCTCCTCTCTTCTCGTCTCTCTCATTCTCCCTACCTCTATCTCTCTGCGTGTCTCTGTCTGCTGTCTGTCCTCTCTATCTCTCTCTCTTGTAACAATAGTTTCAATTTTACACTCGTACAACTTAGAGGGATTCAAAATTTGATGACAATATAACAATATAGTAATAACAACAAAATCAACATAAAAAACAACAACAACAACAACAATAACAACGATAACAATAATAATAATAATGATAATAATAATAATAATAATAATAATAATAATAATAATAATAATAATAATAATAATAATAATAATAACAATAGTAATAAAAATAATATAATAATAATAATTCTTAGGACTAATGTAGTCATGTTTTTTTATGTTAGCTGAGTAGAGTTGAATGTTTGGTGTGTGTGTGTTGTGATTGGTAGTTGAGACCTCCTGACAACACAGGCTGGACGGGACTGCAGATCGGCGGGATTTTGGCTGCAAGAAAACAGTCCTATTTTGTCGCTCGTACTGAGCACTTCTTTTTTATTTATTTCGTTTCGCGGCTATTTATTGTTTTTTTTTTTTTTACACGTGTTTAAAAGCATGGCCGGACTCGAAGTATTGAATTAATACTCTAGGTAGCGTAATGTGTGTGATTGCGTTGTAGTTTTGCTTATTTTTTGTTAGTGCCTGTTGTAAGCCTTCCGTTTTTCTTGCTATCTGTAGTTCGGTGTCGTAATTTTTGGGCGACTGTTTTCGTTGTCCTTAGTGTATTTATTTTTACTATACTTTTTTTTTTTGTTGTTGTTTTCACTTTGTCTCTTTAATCTATTTCCTTGTGTTGTTTAATATTATTATTTACTCCATTTCATATTTGGTAAGACATTATGTGGTAATATTGACATTGGTTTTTTGACCATTTGAATGTCGCTCACTGACGGTGAGACTGCCAATTGTTTACGTTTTCCCCCAGTGTTTTGAACCGGTGGTGAAAACACCTGAAATTTAGTCACATATGACAGTGGCCTGTTGTGCCTTTCGTGGGCGTTTCCATATATTTTAGCTTGGTGAACACAATTTTTAGCGTCGTAAAATAACAATTTGTTTTGCTTTGCTCGGCTTTGCTTTATTTATGCATTCTTGATTTGTTTTCTTTTGCTCGGTACTACGCTGCTTGATTCTGAATTGTAAATTTTTTTGGTCTGAGTAGATTGACCTTTAAGTGTGTTGTTGAATTTGAGTAAATTCTGTGTGCTATGGCCGAATTTGACTTATTTCAAAAATACCAAGAACTTGCTTTGAAGTTAAGAGTGCCGGATGAGAAATTGTTAGAGTGGGTGGAGTCGAAAGTTCAAGCTGATCTTGATGTTCAGGAAAAGAAACTTAGAGCAGAAGAAACCAAACTTGCTAGAGCCAAGGAACTCGCAGAAGCAGAGGAAAAAAAAACATAAAGCACAAACAGCTGCGCTGGAAGCTCAAAAATTACTAGATGTTACGGCCGGTACCCCTACTCCCCATCCCAATTACGCCAAACCTAAATTACCGCCACTGACAGAATTTTCACAGGTTGATCTATACCTGCAGAGGTTTGAAAATTATGCAAAATCAATGAAATGGCAGCCCGGTGATTATGCATCTTGCCTAGCCAATCTATTACAGGATGAGGCCCTGTCTGTCTTCTTATCACTAAGCCCGGAAGACATTTCAGATTACCAGTCTGTGAAGAAAACACTGTTACGCAGGTTTGGCTGTGACAGGAATGGGTTTAAATCCAAATTCTTCTCTGCGAAACCTTCACAGGACGAAGACTTTGCCACTTATATTAATAGAGTAGCCCGCTATTTCAATCGTTGGCTTGAACTCGCTCAAGTGTCAGACTTCGATAGTCTTTCCTTTTTGATACTGAGTGAAATTGCACTGCAGCCATGCGATGCAGAATTCGCGGCCTATATAAAGGACCATTCTCCTACGTCATTGTCTGACTTGAAGACACGGGCTACTTCATACTTGGACGCAAGACCATCAGAATCCTTCAGTAAGGATTCTGACACTTCTTTCGCCGGCGAATCTGTTAGACCTACGGCGCGTTCAGATTCTAGACGCCCCTCTATTCATTCTTATAGATCCCAAACTTATACACGTGCCAACACTCCGTCTTTGGGCAGACACACGTCACATACGTCGTCTGGCCACAGACCACCTACACATGGCGTACACTCATTCGGTAAGAGTAATAGGCCCTTTCTTACTTCAAAAGACAATCCACGCTCCACTTCTCATCAAAAAATTCTTAGGGTGCGGGCTCTGTAAAACCTCCGTCGGATGGTGCATGTTACTATTGTGGAAAAAAAGGGCATTACATTCGTGATTGCAGACGTCGACAGGCGGACTTGTCGCGGGAAGCCCATGTTGTTTGCTCACAGCAATACAATTGTTGAATCGCAAATGCTAAATTCAATAGAGATGGTCGGTTACATATTGAGTCAGCTTCTCTATTTGGGAGTAAGTGCAGCTTGCTTCGTGACACGGGCTGTAACACAGTTGGTGTGCGACGATCGCTTGTTCCTGTGTCTAGCATTACAGGCCGACGCATTAAAGTTAACACCTTTTGCTGTAAGAACAGAGCCTTTGACACAGCTGTCATTGATATTTCATCCCCTTACTTTTCTGGCCGTGTTGAAGCGTGTTTATTGACAAACCCTGTAGCTGATGTGATACTGGGCGATATTGATGGGATTATTCACCCCACACCATCTAATTCCTATTCAGGTGTTGATGGTCCAGTCCCTTCAGCGTGTGTTGTAACGCGCGCTCAGGTGCATAAGACCAGAGATAACAACAGTCAGAATAATATGGTACCTTCTTATAACCCGTCTACTCAGTCTCAACTTACTCATACACCTCTCAATTGTGTACCTCTTGCAGATGTGGGTTCGAGACAAAAAGTTGACCCAACCTTAAAAAATTGGTTTAACAGAGTAGGTGCACCCCCAGTTGATGGAGTTTATTTTACAATAACTGAAGGCAAACTCTTAAGACACCATCAGAGAGCTGGTTCTGATATCATTAATACTACAATGGCAGTCCCTGAGTCACTGCGCCATCTTGTGCTACAGTGTGCACATAACAACTGCTTATCGGGCCATTCGGGTTTCACTAAAACCCTTTCAAACGTCCAGGCCTATTTCTCATGGCCTGGTCTCTCAAATGATGTTCGCTGTTACACTCGATCTTGTCATGTTTGTCAGGTCAGACCTCGCGTTCGTTCTGATAGGCCTGCGCCTTTCCAGTTTGTTACGCTAGTGGAGATCCCCTTTCAATGCGTCATTATTGACATTGTTGAGCCACTCCCTGTTTCTCAAAACAGATATGAGTATATTCTAACACTAGTAGACCTATCAACACGCTGGGACGAAGGAGTTCCTCTTAGACATATCTCGGCTAAGGATGTAGCCCAATCACTGTTTGACTTGTTTTGCCGACTCGGGTATCCATGCGAGATACAGTCGGATAGGGGACAACAATTTATGTCACAAGTTCTGAGGGAGTTCAACTCATTGACCAATATAAAGCACTTCCTTTCCTCACCCTACCACCCTCAAACCAATGGTGTGGTCGAGAGATTTCATTCTACTCTGAAAGGAATGCTGAGAAAACTAGCTTTTGACTCACCATCCAATTGGTGTCAATATCTCAGTGCTGCCCTCTTTGCATACAGATGCCAAGTGCATACGTCGACTGGTTACTCTCCATTTTTTTTGCTCTATGGCCGCTCGCCTAGGGGTCCAGTGGAGATACTCCACGACTTCATGTCCAATTCTAATCTATCGCCTGAAACTTCTCTTCAGTACCAGTTTGTTATTGACTTCCATAACAAATTGAAAGCTGGTTGGCAACTTGCTGCTTCTGCTTTGAAGGAATCTGCTGACAAAAGCATGGAGCATCAGTGCCTTAACCCTAGAGTGAAAACTTTTGCTGTAGATGAGCAGGTTTTGGTGCTATTGCCATCCTCTAATAACAAGTTGAGCCTAACACTGCCAGGACCCTTTAATATCGCTAAAAAAACTGAGCCCTGTGGTCTATCTAGTAGACTTTGGTCACAGAGTCAGTCCACTTCATGTCAACTTGTTGAGAAAATACCACAGAGACAGCCCGTACCAAATTAAACAGCCTACTAGCACTGTGTCTGCTGAAAACACAACTGCCAAAGCTAACGCTGCGTCTCATCAGCCAACTGCCTTTGAGCCTGCACTCCTCCCTTTTGCACACGCTAGTATGGAGTTCGACCCACTTATCTTCCCATTCGGATCTGAAGACATTGAAATGCCGTCTGAGATGTCACCATCCATGACTGCAGAGGATGATATTGCTACCACTGCATATGTTTCCACGGTCACTGAGGATTCTATTACAGAGTTTGGTTCTAGCATCCCCACCCCTTCCTTGTCTCATGACGAAACGTTGAGGGTTAATATTAATCCCTGCCTAGATTCTGCTAAAGTTCAACAGGTCCAAGAACTTCTCACAGAATTTCAGGACATACTGACTTCGCTTCCGGGCCTGACAACAACGATACATCATGTCATTAGGTTGTCAACAAATGAAATTATTCGGATAAAACCTTATCCTCTTCCTTTTGCGTCACAAGAATTTCTAAGACAGAAATATCTCAATTGTTGTCCTTAGGGGTGATCGAGCACTCGACAAGCCCATATTGTTCAGTTGTTATTGTCAAGAAAAAGGATGGATCCTTGCGTCTTTGCATTGATTTCAGAAAACTCAATTCTTTTACCATTTTTGACAGTGAGAACATTCCTCTGCCAGAGGATTTGTTTATGCAAATGTCAAAATCAGAAATCTTCTCTACCTGCGATTTGGCTAAAGCTTATTGGCAGATCCCCTTAGAGGAAAATAGCAAAAAATTCACGGCATTCCAAACTCCCTTAGGTCTAATGCAGTGGACCCGCATGCCTTTTGGTTTAGTTACTGCGCCCGCGACCTTCTGCAGACTCATGCGCTTAGTTATTGGCGACAGACAGAACTTTGATGACACGATGACGCATACACGTTCTTGGTCCGGACATCTCACTGCCCTCAGAACGTTGTTTTCGCTCCTTCGTCAGCATGGTTTACATGCCAATCCTGCGAAACTGTCTATAGGCTTCAGCAAGACTGAATTTTTGGGGCATATGATTTCCCATGGCACTCTTGCTCCGGTTCAGGACAAAGTGTTCAAGCTTATCAATTTGACAGTTCCGACAACTAAGAAACAGGTTCGAAGCTTTATGGGAATGTTCAATTACTATCGCGCCTTTATCCCTGATTTTGCTTCCATTGCAGCCCCCTTGACGAATTTGCTTCGTAAAGGTTCACCAGAGAAGGTCAGTTGGAATCAATCCTGTCAACAATCTTTTGATACCATCAAGGATCTGTTGTCTTCAGACCCAATTTTGATCATACCCGATATTAACGAGCAATTTGTCGTGCGCTCTGACGCATCTGATACTGGCCTTGATGCTGTTCTCTTACAAGAAAGAAACCAACATTTGATGCCGTGCCGATATGCCAGCCGAAGACTGAGTCCTCGAGAATGTAACTATTCCGTTATTGAACGTGAATGCTTAGCAATCATCTTTGCTGTTCGCCAGTTTTCCAAATTCCTGGCTTTCCGCACCTTTGTGCTACAAACTGACCATAAACCCTTGTCTTTTCTCAAGGCTGGTGCTCCTAAAAACTCTCGTTTGATGCGTTGGGCTTTATCCCTACAAGAGTACTCATTTCACATAGTCCCAATCCCAGGATATAAGAACGTACAAGCTGACGCATTGTCTCGCCTCTGTTAATTATAATTACCAGAGAAAACACCAATTTGACTTTGCCATCAACATACAGCTTTAACATACATGTAATTCGGATTACCTAACGGATCCATAGTTGTTTTACAACATTCGAATAGCTAGTGCGTGTTTATTTAGTTCAATTCTAATCGTATGATTCGTTAACGGTTTCCGTGGAATTACGATACGTTGGTCTATATTTTGATGCTATTATGTAGCAATCATGTTCTTGTTTTTAAGTGACTTGTCTTGACATTTTCATTGAGTTGTAAGAGGTATTCGTCTGTGTGTCGTATTATGTAATTTTTTTTTTTTATTGAATTTTGGATTCTTGAATTTCCATGGTCGGCATGGCTTTGTCCGACGAGACTTTGGCGATCTGTCCGATTCTGGAATTTAAAACATTGAATTTATTCGAATGTAGCATAATTATTGAGTTAAGCGGTGTTTCCTGTAGCCGTTGTCTATGCTATGGTCTGTGTTTTCACTGCTCCGATCCGTAACTCCCTGGATTTGAAAATGTCCATGCAGACGTGCTGTCCAGACTATGTTAGACTGCGCGTATTCATGTATTGCTTTTTTTTGCTTTGTCTAATACTATTTTATTTCTTGACATGATAAATAGGCCTTATTTTGGACTGATAGTGGGTTGATCATTTTATCGCCATGGATTTATGCCTATTGTTAGGACTAATGTAATCATGTTTTATGTTAGCTGAGTAAAAGTTGAATGTTTGGTGTGTGTTGTGATTGGTAGTTCAGCTCGTGACAACACAAGCCGGACGGGACTGCAGATCGGAGGATTTTGGCTGCAAGAGATCACTCCATTTTCGCCGCTTGTACAGAGCACTTCTGTTTTTACCACGCTTACAGAGGAGTCAAAAACTATCCTGGGCAGTTTAGATATTTCGACTGCAGATAGTATATTCTTATTCTCCCTACCACGGGACCTGCTGAACGATCTAAGTTTTGTGATTTCCTGAGGCTGTGTGCCTAGGCAGACTTATCTATTAAGTATATATATTATTTATATTTGAGAACGGTATTGTATTACCTGCATTGTCCCTCGCGTAAGGGTTATCGTCCAGAGTGGACTAGTGATTGAATTGTGACAGAAAGCAGTTAATAAAGTTACGGTTGAGTGTGAGATCTCAGTGACAGTATTTGACAGTGTTGAGAACGTAATTAGCTGAACCCAGTTGGACTGGTAATTGTTGAGAACTATAAGTGTACATCTGCACCCCGGACTATTGTCTCTATTTAAGTGCTGGACCTTGGATCTATTTTACTGCAAGCTCAGAGGACGGGAATCGCAGATGGATTTAGTTTAGAAGCGTGCTTGTGCGAGTGCACTTATATATATATATATATATATATATATATATATATATATATATATATATATATATTATTTATATCTATTAATTGTACCTGAGATTAGATCTATTAATTATTGCGGTAAATTATATCTCTAAGCTATATCTAAAGATCATACCTATTAATTCCTATAAGCACCTATGTGTCTATTGATCTAAGAAGTAATTTGAGGAGAGTTTCCTCGTGAGTGGATTTAAACGGTACTACCTTATTTAATTGTATAAGATTACGTAACGTACTCTGAATAGTTATTGTCGCGCCTGCGTGCGTGGACTTTTGTATTTGGCTCGCCTCATATCTATCTGTCTACTTCTTTATGTGACTACCTACATCTATATTATTACTATTATTATAATATAAGTTCCTGTCGCATATTCCCGGTGTTCCGCCTTTTATTTGGTGTGTCCTTCTTGTGCAGTCGTTTGTTGTACCCTGTGTTGTTATATCCCTATTCCCTAACACCTATGATACCGTTTGCTTTGCAGTGTATGTTTCCTATGCCACTATTTACTGCGTTGTCGTGTTTTTCTTTTCGTTGCAGGTGCTGCTACTCTTGGTCCTCCGTGGCAGCGTTGCCCTTATCTTTGTATGCATGTTGTGTACATTTGGATTTTTATCGCTCGAACATATGGTTCTCTCTTGGGAAGGGGGTAATGTTAGGACTAATGTAGTCATGTTTTTTATGTTAGCTGAGTAGAGTTGAATGTTTGGTGTCTGTGTGTTGTGATTGGTGGTTCAGACCTCGTGACAACACAGGCCGGACGGGACTGCAGATCGGCGGGATTTTGGCTGCAAGAAAACAGTCCTATTTTGTCGCTCGTACTGAGCACTTCTTCTTTATTTCGTTTCGCGGCCTATCCTATTTATTGTTTTTTTTTTTTACACGTGTTTAAAAGCATGGCCGGACTCGAAGTATTGAATTAATACTCTAGGTAGCGTAATGTGTGTGATTGCGTTGTAGTTTTGCTTATTTTTTGTGAGTGCCTGTTGTAAGCCTTCCGTTTTTCTTGCTATCTATAGTTCGGTGTCGTAATTTTTGGGCGACTGTTTTCGTTGTCCTTAGTGTATTTATTTTTACTATACTTCTTTTTTTTTGTTGTTTTCACTTTGTCTCTTTAATCTATTTTCTTGTGTTGTTTAATATTATTATTTACTCCATTTCATATTTGGTAAGACATTATGTGGTAATATTGACATTGGTTTTTTTGACCATTTGAATGTCGCTCACTGACGGTGAGACTTTGCCAATTGTTTACGTTTTCCCCAGTGTTTTGAACCGGTGGTGTAAACTATTTGGTGTCTGTGTGTTGTGATTGGTGGTTCAGACCTCGTGACAACACAGGCCGGACGGGACTGCAGATCGGCGGGATTTTGGCTGCAAGAAAACAGTCCTATTTTGTCGCTCGTACTGAGCACTTCTATTTTTTTCGCTCTTACGGAGGAGTCATAGAACGGTCCAGTGCTATGAGCTTGTAGCGGACTCGTGACTGGTGATAATATATTTTAATCTCCCTACCACGGGACAAACTGAATACTGGAGCCAAACCATATTGCCTGACGCTGTGTGCCTATCCAGACTGATGTCTGCAGTCTAATTATTTTCTAGCTATTTTTGTCCCTCGCGTAAAGGCTTGTCACCTGGTCTGGTGAACGACAATACTGTCAGAAACGTCGTATGTAAGTGGAGGGTGTGCGGACTTACTACCAGGACTATTATCACTGTGTGGGTCGTCAATATTTGAGCAGGTTCAAGGTTGTGTCGGGACTTTTCATTATTTGGACATTTGACTGTTTGTGCCTGGACCTATATTCCCTTATTCTACTACAAGTTCTACAGGACATGGATTAAGTTTAGAAGCGTGTACTTGTGCGAGTGAATATATACATATATATTAATTATACCTAATAATTTTATCTACTAATTATATCTCTAAGTTAGATCGAAAGATCGTATCCATTAATTTATATCTATTGGTTGTATCAATCAGTCTATTGATCTATGAGGTAGTATCTTGGAGGAGAGTTCCTCGTGAGTGAATTAGTATGTATAACTTATTTAATGGTATAAGATTACATAACGCAGATTCTGAGTATTTCTATTGTCGCGCCTGCGTGCGTGGACTTTTGTATTTGGCTCGCCTCTTATCTATCTGTCTACTTCTTTGTGTGACTTTGCTACTTCTACATATATTCATATTATTATTATAATATAAGCTTTCTGTCGCCTATCCCCGGTGTTCTGCCTTTTATTTGGTGTGACCTTCTCGTGCAGTCGATATAGTTAAGTTGTTGTTGTTGTGGTTGTGAAGGTGTGTGACCGTTGACGGACAGTGTGTTTTTGATCCCTAAATATATTTTAAGGGACCAGCTCCCCAACATCTAACAATAATAATAATAATAATAATAATAATAATAATAATAATAATAATAATAATAATAATAATAATAATAATAATAATAATATGAATAATATTGTGGAGGAAAGTAAATGGCCTTCACCTGTGTCAGAGGGCATGACACACTCAGGTTGTGCTGTGATGTCATGGGACATCACAGC
>BLXT01005400.1:18000-25500 GCA_019648995.1 Plakobranchus ocellatus
TATATATATATATATATAAATATTTTTTTTTTTTTAATATCAATTCAAATAACGACTTAAATATATAAATTATATATTATATATGAGCAATTGCCAAAACGTGCACCCCAAAATTATGTCACGATTTTTTCTGCCTAAAAAAAAAAAAAAATTAAAAAATCTCCAATTACAAAAGGGAAAACCCCAATTGAGTATGAGTGAGGTAATATTCATGCAGAATTGAATAGCAGGAGTAGATCCATGTAAAAAAAAAATGTCTGTGTCTCTTCTCTTTTTGGGTAATGAGCTTGATTTGTTGATGGGTGACCACTTTTTTGGTGATTTTGTCATCATAGTTATGTTCGAAACTTATTTGATTAATTTAGATAGCAAGGATGCATCAAAAATTGATTTTTTGAACATAAAGAAGTACTTTGTATGCCAATGCACTCACAAAATCAAAACTTATGTTTTAAGCTTTATGCTTTTATGATGAAAGCCCACGATTTGGAAAACCCTCATAAATATATATATTGATCTTGGCTTGCGGCATTCCTAGATGTTTTGAGTTTGCTTTTCTCCCTGTCTTTACTCTCGCCGCGACTTAGGAGACTTAGCTACCCTTTTAGCGCTGTGACCTGGGAGAATGAAAAATTGTCTTGACCCCGACTGGGATTTGAATGTCTAACCTCTCACTCGGTCGCCAAATGCCTTACCAGATGCGTCAGACACTTATCATGTAAAAACCAGTGATCAGGCTGAGCTCTATCGGGGGCGACAGTGGCACAGTGGCATGTGAGTCCGCCCTGAGATCTGCAGAACCCTTCTGTCGCGGGTTCGAGCCTCGCCGTCGGCGCCCCGGCCTGACGGAGGGCCTTATAGACTGAGATCGCCATGTTGTGGCCTGGCTTTACACAATAATCCTACTGAGCTCTATCAATGATAGTTTTTTTTCTCCCAACCAGCATCAAAACATCGGGGCGGAGCAGAGCAGCCATGGTTTAAACCCAAGACTTTTGAATCCGGCGTCCGACAGTTCTAACTACTCTACAATCTAACGAGGGAAGGATGGAGAAGAGGAAGATTGTGCAAGTGACAGTAGCCATGCCTCAAACTCAGAAGATAACAGAACTCAAGGTGCTTGAACTTCCTGAATCGCAAGAATGAGCGTGTCATAGACTGTGCCTTACAATTTGTATAGGTATTGATTTTATACTCATTGGATTACTATAGACATACTTTTTTCACCACCACCTCCTCCTCCTCCTTCCCTTTCCCATCATCATCATCATCATCATCATCATCATCATCATCATCATCACCATCATCATCATCATTATCATTATCATCATCGTCCTCGTCGTCATCACTATCATCATTTTTGTACTGAGAGCCAATATTTCGTCAGTTTGCCTTGTTTCACGTTACCTCAGTTGGTTATTTTACCTTCCTCAGAGCCAACGGCAACTTTCAAAAACATAGAGGGAGGGCGCCGACGGTGATTACAACTTTTCTCAGAGGCAGTATAGGAAAGCAAGATAGATAGAGATGCAGATGGTCAAAGCCTTGTGGTCATGCACCCTGGTTCTATAACTGAAGTCCAGAGATATTACAGAACAGCCAGAGTGTGCTACCTTCATCAGATAAGCTGACAATTTGTCTTGAATCCAGAGAAAGAAATGAGGGGCGAGATAAGTGATAGACTTTATGTAAATTTCATACTTCGTTAATATTGCAGTGTTATTTTAGGCCTGTTTAATGATGCCATGCTTTAGAGTAATTCATATTTTCATACTTTTTATACAATTTAATTGGGTGTCTTGTTTGCCTACAGTGTTCAATTTTCTGATCACTTGTGCTTTAATAATTACTTGGAAGCTTCATTGTTTTGCGGTAAATGAACTATCTTAGCGTCCTAAAAGGAAGTGAGGACTAGGACTAGGACAAGTGTCAAGTAATATATTAATCTAGAAGGAAAGACACACTGTAGAAACAAAAATGGATGCAATGAGGGATACACTCAGGAATACAATCAGAGACAAAGACAGATATGCCATTGGAAATATATGAGAGACTTCAAGGGATGCAATTGGGGGAATAAGAGGGATACAATGAGGTCAATAGTCATCCTAGGCAGACAGAGAGAGGTAAGATACAAAGCTGTTAAGACATGGCGTCAGGAATGCTATTTTCTCGGAGGTTTAGGCAGTTTATGATGATGACGATGTTAGAAAAAATACTTTAGTTTTATGCATATTATGTTTTTTTTTTTATGCAGAAGCGCTAACCCAACCGAATTTTACATTCTGTGGTATTTTTTTCTATATTTTTTTAATTTGCACCTCTGATTTTTATTTCGCGGGTTCCAAACCTTGAGATGACACACACACGCTAATGAATTAGGGAGATGCTAGCTTTCAAAATACTTTATGTATACTATCTGTGTACTAAATCATTTCTGCAAATGATACATTGTTCAAATAAAGTCTCATAATTTGCCTGTACCTTAACAGGGAAAATTGCTTTTAAAATAACATTAACAAAAACAACAGCAACAGCAACAACAACAACAGCAACAACAACAACATACATAGCACAGAGATTTTATTTAATATCGCCAACTGCTACAGCGGTAACAACAACAAAGGTTACTACACAATTGATCAGAATAGCATCCAATAAAGTAGTACAAAAAAACGCCGAGTTCGCCAAGATAGCAATGAGAAAAATGTTATACAAAAACAGACTCGAACAAAAGAGAAACAAACAAACAAAAGAAAAAAGTCAAACGATTCATGTAATGAAGGGTTTGAATTAGGTTCAGCTGTTGCTATAATAAGGACGATAACTCACACTGTAGGTTTACCGCCTGCCTTTGTTCTCTGTAGCAAAGCATATATATCGGTTTTTCTGGCTTGCATGAGATCGAGCTGTTGTGTCTATTATCATGTTTGTCGGCAGCAATAAAAGTTTTGGGCTTACACGGAGCTCGTGGTCGCAGAAACGCACCATTTTTTTTTGTTTTTAAGTCTTTCGGTTCTGATCCCGATCTATGTGGATTGTCGGTGGTTCAATGGCTAGTGCATTTGCCCTGAAATCTACAGAGACCTTTCTGTTGTGTGTTCTAGCCTGACACGAACGTGCACATTTGACAAGGGCCTTGAAGCCTGGGCTCACCTTGTAGTAGGCGGGCAGTTTGCACCAAGTGCTGGTACATCAAGTTTGAGCGTGAGGGTTGACCATCGTAAACACCCGCTAACATCAACATCATGCTAGCCCGGAGCATTAGCAAAAAGATTTACAGGTTATGATTTCTCGAGTTAGGCAACTATGATTTCTCGCTTGTAATCTTGTAACGAGGGTGGGGTCTCATTAAATATTCAGCACAAGGCGGCGATTGTCTTGTTGTGCCTTAAAATGAAAGCAACCTACCAGACAATCAATAATTCATCAAGTAACAAATCGTCGGCTGAGAGCCAGAAGTAATCATGTCAAAATTTTACTTTCCGAGATATTTGCGATTTTCTAAAATTACAATCTTCGAAGACAGTTTTTAATAATTAAATATTTTTATTTAATCACACAAAATGCACTGCAAACTCATTTTCTGACGTACTTTCAGACCAGCATAACATTTTTTTCATAAATATAACGAAAAAGCTGAAAATAATAAATAATTGGACATATGCATTTCTGGCATACATTATTTTTTTTTAGAAGGACATAGTTATCACATTTCTTATAAGGATAATATAGGAAACAAAACTTTTATGATTCAAGTTGGCAACAATAAACACTTTTACAATCAATTTCTGTCACAACTACTACTGAAAATATATTTTAAAGTGACAGTGATCATTTGTCACTTTTGTATGCTGCATGGTTGATGGATAGAAGGAAAGATTTTAAATGAAAATCGAGCTTCTTAGATCTTTTTGAAACACTGTTGTAATTTATGTTGTAATTCGTTCTCTCTGTGTCTATCTCTCTCTCTCTCTCTTTCTTTCTTTGTTTGTCTCTTTCTCTTTCACGCTCTCTCTCTCTCTCTCTCTCTCTCTCTCTCTCTCTCTCTCATACAAACATGCCACGATTATCTGTCTCAGTAGGGAGAAATGGGCTGAAGGACATGGAAAAAAGCAAGTTTGGACTCAAAAATTTATTTGGTTTATTGTGTTACAGTTACTGCTAGTGTCATTTTTGCAAAATTTGAGGGAGCATTGAAAGTGATATTTAGAACAGTGGGACAATCTTGGTGCCTTTTTGACGACAATATTTCCATCTGTACTGATATGCTCCAAACCTTGAGCACAAAACTTTTTTCATACGCTTTCTTCCATTTCTCTGGGTTACATTTTCTTTTTCTGGTATTGCCATATTATTTTGTATTTTTTTTTCTATAGCACCGACGTTTTAATCATTAGGGTTGATATCTTAAGCCAGATTTACTTGCAGATTGGTCTCTTGAATAGAAACTGCAGAGGCAGAAATGTTTTGCTTTTGAGAGAAAAGATGTTTACATGAACCCTTTCTTGGGTGGATTCTTGAGTGGACAGAAGACAACTACTATTTTTTCCATGAACATTATTTAGTGAGATGAGTTCTTAAATGATGACCGTATGTTAACTCTCCTTTGATTACATATTTTTGACTAACATGAACTGGAAGAGTAGACTCTTGAATGTTGAATACTTGCTCTATGGTTTCCTCTGAACTTAGTTCTTCGCGGGCATGCTCTGGGTTCGTTGGTTTCTGAGTCATCTCTTCTTGATTCATAAATTCTTTTAACCCTGGCTTTTGGATGCCATATTCTTAAGGTATCGGTTTTTGCGTGTACATAGCCTGGCCTCTGAGTTTTCTGTAGCTTGTTCTCGGTTGCGATGTTTTTTAGTTCTAATTACTCGATCCTTGAATTCTTGTGTAATCAGTTCGTGATTGGCATGTACTTTAATGGCAGAGGCATCGGTGCACAGTGGCTTGTGAGTCCGCCCTGTGATCTGTAGGGGCCCTTCTGTCGCGGGTTCGAGCCCCTGACGGAGGGCTTTAAAGTCTGAGGTCACCTTGTTGTAGACTAACTATAAGTAATTACTTATCCATGAATTCTTGTGTAGTCATTTCGTGGTTGACATGTTCTTCAGTGCCAAGTACTTATCCAGGAATTCTTGTGTAGTCAGTCCTCGGTTAGAATGGTATTGTTTGCCAGTTACTTGATCCGTTATGTCTTGTGTTGTCAGTTCTCGGCTGGCACATTCTTGGAGCGTGAGTTTTTTAATGTAGCCTGTTTTGCCCAATAATTCTTTTGTAGATAATTCTTGGCTAGCATCTTTTGATTGTCCATTACTTGATCCATGAATTCATAAATGGTCAGCTCTTAATTGCACAGTCTTCTGGTATGGGCTCTTAGTTTCTGATTCTTTGATGGATCTCTAAAGTATTAATCATTGAGTTCATTTTTATCGGAGAAGTAAACTCTTGTTGAATGAGAACTGCATGAGTGGCAAAATTCTCCTGAGCGAAAAGATCTGGACTGTCACACTCATGAGAAGTGACTAATTGCGTAGCCATAATTTGGTTTGTAAACTTTTCCTTTTTAGCAGAAATATTTTCATTGAGATTATCTTCATACGCAGTCGATCGCTCTCTTCTGCGAGCATGTGAAAGATATGTCTGATGCTTTAGCCTTGCCGCATACAAAGTTGATTGAATTTTAGTCCAACCAAGTGTAAAAGAGTCCTTAAAGAGGTTAGGAAACAGTAAAGCGCTAAAATTGCGGAGAGTAGACAAGCAGGTCTTTCTGAGAGGTGTGGCTGATAGATAAGGTAAATAGATTACCCTAAACAGAATGATCAAACATGAAACATTATTGATTTACGTCATTTCCATGTCAGAAAACGTATTTTTCTTTATGTATGAAAACATCCAACAGCCATAAAGCTTACTTTCTCTTTTTTTAAGCATGTCATTCTGAGTAAGAAGCGACCCAGTGTATGATCCTAAATTCTGTAGGAAAGTCCCTCCTTCGAAACTGTTGTCCGTTTACTTTAACCATTTCAGTCTTTGATTAGAACTAATGCTTTTGTCTTATAATTCAAAAGATTCTGTTGCAACCATACATCACACATTGTCTAATGCCAGAAACCCCTATGTCCATTATTGAGAGTTCAGGAAGATTTTGAGTAGAAGTAATCAATTATAACTTTATTTTACCAATTCTGTTTGTCAACCTTATCTAGGCAGAATGTCCCACTATTCATAGGAATGCAACAGACTTTCCCAGCACAAAATCACCAAGTTCACTTAGTTAATTCTGCCGCACCAACAATCCCGGCAATAAATAACCATGTCCCGTTATTAGTTTCTGGCACACAGAGGTAAGACAAAAGTTCTCAGTAAAAAATCACCATGTCCACATAGGTAATTCTGGCATTGAGGCACCTGAAAATTTGCGGACATGGACATATATGGAAATGGTATAACGGCAAAACTATTGCAATTTCATCCTAGATATTTATACAGAAGGTGCATAGCACTCCAAAAAGTAGGCCGGTGCTATTTTTAGCAAATCGGCCAAAATTGGACATTGTGACTTCTGGCTCTCAGCCGACGAAATTTCCCATACAACCTACCCGCCAAAACTCAACTTGCGAAACAGCCAATCACGCAAGCAAGCCAATAATCAGACATTCAATTCCACATGTATCAACTAGATAATCATAAAACCAACCAAACCATTCATCAACCCAATAAAGAACGAATCAGCCAGCCAAAAAACTTCACATATACAAAAATCTAGCTTATAAAAAAAAAGTCCATCCATAAACCAACACAATAAAACAAACAACTACTCAATTAAAAAAAATAATCTTCTACACAACCAAACATTTCCCCCACCAACGAACCTATCCCAGGAGGAAATACTGCAGTGTAACTGACATGTACAGACTCTTCCGAGAGGTCAATCCCTCTCGCTTAGTGGGTTACTTAAAGGAACTTGGTGTCTATGGAAATATCTGAGGCTTTGTACAGATTCCTTTAAAAAATTTTCTCCATATACTGTGTTGGATTTGTAATGGATTTTTATCTTTGTTTTAATTTGCTTGAGCATCTGATGGAAGCCTATGAGAGAATGAATGTACAGAAACCCTGAGATCATCGCTTAATGGTGGACTGGGTATATCAATAATCAATCAACCAACCAACCTATCAACCTATGTTGAGAAACAAGCCTTGTACCCAATGCAGGACTATTAGCCTGACAGAGAGATAGTAAACAATGCCAGGATGTCGGAGTAGCGCTGAACAAACTATAATTACTGCATAATGGTGGGGGCACTTGGAGACACCGCCGAACTGAAGCAAAAGCTTGAGTTCATTAAAGTTGTAAAACGAAAAGTTTTAAGAATTGAGCTTCTAGTTGGTGTCTTTGATCGAGGTCTTCATCGTCAACTTGCTGTGCATTAATCGTACTGACAATATTATCATCATCATCAAGTGCCTTGCTTGTAAGCGTTGGCGATCATGTCC
>BLXT01005400.1:47136-58054 GCA_019648995.1 Plakobranchus ocellatus
ACCCCCAAATTCGCTGAAAATCCCTCATTTTTCACATCTTGATCCCCCAAAACTGGTGAACAAGGTAGGCAGGTCTGTGTCTAACAATATATGTTTTGAAATACTCTCTTTCTTTGGTGGGAGCGCACACCAAGTCAGCAACTTGTCGAAGCATCAGAGCTATCCTTGGTGTTTTACAGCCTGGTTTTACATCAGTGTCTCTGTTGGATAAGGGAAAGAGGTTGCCATTACTTGACCGCGCAAAATTCCACTGACTGTTGTGACACGAAACATGAGGCCAGTCTTGTTATGCAAATTATCAGGCTAACTTGTTGGTGGGAGCGCACAGTAACTGTGACATCAGTCCTTCAAGATAGCCCATGACAAGTTGCATCGCCTCCAGTGTGGGCCTACGTTTAGAATCAATCTAATCAAGGCATTGCGCCTGATAATACAGCTCTTTGGGCCTGTAGACTGACTTAATAGTAAATGTGATCCTTTCACGTGTACTGGACACATTATTTTTGCTCTTACTCTTTTCTTGACAAAAATGAAGATTTCATGGGAGGATTTTTTTCACCCTGGGATTGTCCCCCCTACAAATCATTGCTCTGCTTCAGCTCATCGACCCTTGATAGAAGACATAGAAGGGTTTTTCCACCTACGCGCTTGCTCACTAATTCAGCAATAAATGTCATCTTTTCAATTTTGAAACGGCACAATACTGTCATATTGAATTAACCCCAAATTTGGATTGAATTATATGTGTAGTGGTCTCACAAAATGAGTGGAGTTGTGGGTCTGCATCACTGAGATTCCCACTCAAAAATTGACACAAAATATTGAGCTAATGAAGAAAAATATTCCCAAGGCTTTACGTATAGAAAGTTTATATAGCATGTCTGTAGAAAGTTCTCCACATAGAGAGGTGAGCAGTTTTCACCCCCTAGTTAATGGTTTTTATTTATCGTCAATCATGCAAAACTGCAACTCAACTATTTTGTGGTGCCACTACACGTATATAGAGATGTTTTATGCCAGTGCACTGATGTGAAATAGTGATATGGAGGACGATTAATCTTTTTGGAAAATGGGGACATCAAGTTTATGGGGAGGCATGCAATCTGCGTTAACTTTTCTATTTTCTTTTTTCCATTCCAGGATGGCAGCCAAGATGGTTTATACTGGACAATGGTGTTTTGTCCTACTACAAATCTCAGGAGGACGTAAACAATGGTTGCAAAGGCTCGATCAAAATGACTGTGTGTGACATAGTTGGTAAGTTGCTAGATACTTAAGAAAGACAGGAATGTTGTGATTCATGTATAATCAAGTAAAAATAAAGAGGAAAAGAAATGAAGGATAGTGTAGAAAGAAAAAAAAAAACAACTAATTTTTAACATGTTTGAGCAGAGAGAAGTATTGCTTGATTGATATTTTTGTTCCATATTGTCACTTTGTTTTCTCTGAAGCTCAGGCAAATAATTAAAGCTTAGCTGCAGAGGAAAATTTCCATTTTTATTGCACTCAAGAACATATTAATGGTCATGTTTGGAAGAAGCAGAAAGTTACTCATGTTTGGAAGAAGCAGAAAGTTACTCCATAAATAAGTCTTATTTGAAGTAAGAATATGGCTATGGAAACTAAAAATCTTATTGCACTTTATAAAATGTTGCATTAAATGATAGAAACCATTCCTCAGTAAAAGTAACAGTAAAGAGTAGTAGAATCCCTTCCAATAAGGACAGAAACTTAGCTTACGACTCTTGTTTGCCTCTATGATCTTAAATGTATTTTTTTTATATTCAGTCCATCCTCAAGACAACACTAGACTTGACCTCATTATCCCTGGTGAGCAGCACTACTATGTGAAAGGAAGCTCCGCTCAGGATCGCCAGTCTTGGCTCATTGCTCTCGGCAGCTCAAAGGCTTCCTTCAGTGAGAGCAGTACTGCAAAAAAAGAAGCTGGTATGGCTAGTAATTTTTTTTTCCCATCCCCCTGATCAGACAAGAAGTTTTCTGGCAATCGCCGGAATTTTGTCAGTTTTGCCAGTCACGCCTAATTCAATTTCATGCTTAATGCTTTTAATTTTTGAAATAAATACAGCCTTCTCCAGCCTGTAAAAATAGACCCAAGGCTATTGTGGACAATTTTTAGGTTTGCTCTATTTGTAAAATGAAATAGTCTTTTCACACATATAAGCTACCTTGGCCGCTGATTTGTTCATGTTTTGGAGATATTTTACTCTATGTGGCAGTGCAAATCCATGTTAATAGGACATCTCCTCGTTATGCATACATAAATATTAATTTAGCGTATTCCTTTAGATTTTGATTTTGCATTTTGAAATTTCATAGTTGTCTTTCATGTCTTAAATGAGGCATAGTTTTCGCCGCAGAAAGCATAATCATTCTTTATATAAACATCTCTGAGTCATTAAGATGATTAATCTGTTGTCACATTGTCTCATATTCAGATGCTATGCCGGATCAGATGAGGAGCAAAAAATCGGAACTTCGACTTTACTGTGATCTTCTCATGCAGCAGGTGCATTCCATCAAGCAGACGCTGTCCAGCACAGATGGGAACATTGACATTGATGTGAGTGGTGTGCAGTTGAAGCCTGTTGCCTTCTATGTTGCGAAATGATGGCTATATAAACCTATAGTGCAGTGCACTACTAATGAGCTAATGTTCTTGGGAGAATAGAAAATATATTTACTTATCCATACATCTACTTACCTATATCATTGTTCCAAAAATGGAGTAGCACTAGCTCAGATGTTCCAGAAATATAAAATTGACTTATATAAGTTTGACTAAGGTAGGCATGTTCTACTGTAGCCCAGTATTAGATGAGAAATCTAGATGTTATTTTCCATTCTCACTAGTACTGTTAAGACAGAATGAGATAATGTTTACCGAAAATAGCCACAAGAAATTCTGTTCAATACTTGTGAAAAAACATGTGAGAAATGAATGTTTATTGGCTTTTTGTTAGCTTCATATTTCTGGATTTTGTAACAGAAATCGGAAAATCATCTTGGATTTTTTAAGGCTGTATAATTTGAAAAGTCATACAAAAAAGCTTTGACAAAAAAATAAAAAGTTCTACCAATAAATTTAGGAGTTCCACTAAACTGTATATTATTGCAAAAAATTAGTCATTTAATCGTATGGAAAACATAAAAGAATTGTTATCAAATTGTACAAAGTCTCTGTAAAATAAGGCAATTTTTCAGAAAGGTAGGCCACGGGAAAATAAGTTTTTTGCTTCTAGAAGAGCGCCGGCCATAGGTTTTAAATTAAACCGACTCAAACACTTTGAGCTCTTGCAAAGGTTATGTGAAATTTCAGAGAGTTATAAGAACTGTGCCCATATTTTGTAGGCTGCTTCTTCATTTTGTGGTGCTTCTACACAAGTTTTGATTTGGTTGGTGTGTTTGAAATGCTAGGTGGGGTCTTAAACATTGCTAGAGAAATTTTTCCTTCACTGGTTCTCTGGCATTACAACAGGATCCTCGAGACCTATTCCACCTAAGTCATTGGATAATAACGCAGAAGATAAATTAACTCACATAAATATGTGAACATTCTCGGGTGTTTTAAAAATGAATTTGTGAGGTGTTCAAGCGATTTGTCATCATACAATCAAATTTTGTGATTGACCTCTAGAAACTCAATGAGTCGTCATCGCTGATTGGGGCGACCTGTGACACATTTATTGCAACGCTGGATGACTGCATGCGTCTTGTGTCCAACACGCCCATGTTTGAGGCCGCACACCAGCATGTGAGGGACTCCGCCATTCCAGCCTCTCCTACCAAACCCAACACACACAGACTGCCCGTAAGTTGGAAAAGACAACAAAAAAATTTACACGGTTGAAATAAAGATTTTGAAAATTGTTGGGAATTTTTTTTTTTCCAGTCTGTTTTAATCTTGTGAGTGTCTTTTGGTGTGCACCTCTCACTTGTAAATTCCTAACACCAAAACCATCATTTGATGGTTTGATTGTTCAGTATGTTATCTTGTACGAGATGCTACTGTGAAAACTCGGCAATAGGCCTTTGTTGTCTTTTAAGAAAAAATAGAAACAGCTAAGACATGTTATAACTAAAAAAAAGAAAAGAAAAAAAAGGAAATAAAAATAACGCATGACTGTAGCTCAAAAGGTGCTTTAATTTTTACTGTTAATTATCATAACCACAAAATAACTCTGGGGAGTACCTGTGGCTTCATCATCAAGAAAGTTGTACAGTGTATTTAAAAATTTAGGCTCATGTCATGCAAACTTGTATACTGCACTGATGTTCAGGTGTTTTTGTAGGTTGTACTGCTTTACTGTGTTGTTTTATGATTTTGCATTTTTCATCTCCAGGGCACAAGATCAACCATTACCAGACCAGAAAAGTAAGCAGCTTATAAAATTTGATTACATATGGAGGTCTCTGTCTGTCTGTCTCTCTCTCTCTCTCTCTCTCTCTCTCTCTCTCTCTCTCTCTCTCTCTTCTATGACAGAAGTAATGATAAATTTTATTTCTTTTCTCAATAGATTTAAAGCAATGTGGAAGGGGGAAAGGAAGGGGTGTAATTTAAAAAAAAAATGCCCCTGTATTAATAATTGTGATATATTTCTAAAATTGTTTTTCTTATACCCATGTTTTTTTTTTTGTTTTTGTTTTTAATCGTCTGAGCTTGTTATTTATATCTCGAAATTTCGACTCAAACTTTTTTTGGATGGAACATTCCACTTTTAGCCGCATTCCCAACCTCTGTATTTGTATTCAAAGGCAGGTGTTTAGGTCCCCTTGTTTTTACAAGTCTTATCTTTCAAGCCAGGTCTTTTCTTTTTTTCCCCAGATCTTCAAAACACCGACAATCTACAAGCTCTTTAGACAACATCAAGATCCATGGGTGGGGCTCACACCAGTCCCTAAATGAGGCTACACCTCGCACAGTGTCCCCAGCTGTCGGGGCTACGCCAACATCGCCGACTTCACCAATGTCTCCAGCCTCGCCGACTTCATTTCCACAGAACAACTCATCAGATCTCAGTAGTGAGAAACCTTCATACGCAGCCGTGCTAGCTTCTAAACCTCAGACACCGGCCGCTACAGCTCATCCTGTGCCCGCACCCTCTGTAACTTCTGGTGCCAGTAGTGTTCAAAAGCCAAACCAGGACAAAATACTTACACAAGCAGTATCAGAGGGGCTGACAGGTCTCTCATCAGCAAAGGCAACAACATCATCGTCAGCAGCAGCAGCAGCAGCAGCAGGACTTCCACAGTCAAAATCCCCGTCAAGCAGTGCCAACAAACCTATCCTTACCAATGGTGGCAACCAGCAGGTGCTGACCTCTGTTAAAGAGGGCGGTGGAGACGCTGCTGCTGCTGAGACAGAGGGCGAAAAATCTCCAGCCACTCCCTCCTCTCAGCTTACACCGTCTGTCCTGTCAGCTGCCGCCTCCTCGGATGATCTTGAAAACATGGACGATTTTAAGGATGCCATAGATGAACCTGTGGTGACATTTTTCTCTGTGATGCCATCCAGGTGAGTCCTTGCTCTTTCAATACGGAATAAGCACCAAAATCACTATGATGACAAACGTGCCAAAGAATCACAGCTTTTTTTTTTTTTTTTTGAAGTTTGATATAGATATATATATATATTTGCTCTTTGAATTTTTTTTTCAGTAATGTTTAAGTCACTGACGACAGATCCCGAGTATGTCTCGTGACCGGTCATTGACCTCTGTGTAAAGGACTGTCCTTACGATTTTTTTCTCTACCAGCCTATGCCTGATACATTCTCGGGAAGCGAACTCTCGTTGTCCTTTTGTTTTGTTTCATTCATAGGTTGGTAGATGTAGATGTAGAACTGTTTAAGCTATGAAACCGAAACCAACATGACTCTACACTCATAGCTAGGTCTATAGAATTAGATTTCGTGATCATCATGGCTAATCTACACCTCGCAGTAGAACTAACTTGTTTGAAACTTTTGAAGAAAATTATGATTCAGAAAGTGAATATTCTGATCTAAACGTTCCAGAATATGATCTCTAAAGCAAAACAAAAAAAAACCAATCGAATCAGACTCAGAAAGCGATGAAGTTGCCAAAACTAGACCTAGAATCCTAGATCTAGTTGTACGAAATTTAGCCTTTCGAAAAAAATTCTGGAAAAGGAACAAATTACCCCGATTTTGAAGAAAATCATTAAAAAAAAAAGCATTACATAGAAAAGCTTGTTTGGTTTTTTAACAGAAAGATGGTTGTTTGAATATTGGTTGTGTGAAATTTCCATGGCAGTGTCTTAAAGCCCCTAAGATTTTTTGAAAAGACCCCTGAAACCCCCAGTCTTCAGAGCATGTAGGCTTAAGCGACCCCCAGTCTCCAGTGAGTTAATCTCTGTTAGAAATAGGAGGTATCACCAACAATCTTTAGATAAATGTGAATTATGCCTAAGTGTAATGCATTGTGTATCAAAAGTTGGTGTTGTTGGGAATTTTTGTCCACCATATCATGCAACATTTCATTTCGCATCACATTTGGCATTAAACAAAGGAAAAAAACTGAGCAGAGCTCTCCCCAAAAGATCCATTGATCTTGTCCTAAAGGCCCGTAGAAATCAATACAGCCACAGTCGATCCAAGAAAACTTCCTTCGCTAAAGTTCACATGTGAGTAAAAAAGTAGACAAAGTCACACACGTAACACTAACAACTGATGGTGTCATAATAAAAAATGCTGTAAATTGATTTCTCAGGTGCTGCAAGAATAAAATTGTATGTAACTGTGATGTTCAGAAAGAGTTTCAGTGATGCTGGCATGAAGTCATTAAATGCCAAATATGCTACTAAACCATCAAATCTAGTTTTCCACATTTTCATTTTCATTGCTACAATTTAAGAACAGTTCACATAATGTAAACTTTTTTAAATCAAATATTTTAAAATTGTGGATAAATGTTCTAGTTCACAATTAAATGTTCATATATCTCTTCTGACAATGGAAACTTTGTACTCCATAGCAGCCTCCAAAATTAGGACTGCATAGGCCAGCTTTAATTTCTGAACATTAAGATGTATAGCGGACGGAATCATATAGGCTACAAATGAAAGTCGTTATCGTCAGTCTGTCAGCAAGAAATGTATATTTTATCAACTGTCTCCTAAATGAGTCCAATTGGAGAAAATGGAGATAAAAAGGAACATAGAGAATGATAAAAATATTTCCCTATTATTATATATATTCCTGTCTTTCGACACCCTTGAGACAAACTATTTCAGTTTATCTTTTTATGTATTAACTACAGAATTGGATATTTATTTAGTTATTACTGATGGAATTGAGAATAGGCGACTGCGACAGTAATGTTGTCCATATATTGACTTTTTTCTTTTTTTTTTATAAATAATCCATGAAGACAGCATCTGTGACTTTTGTTTACATAGGTTATTCCTAGAGCATGGAATTGAAAAAAGGAGAGAGAGGGACAGTGTGAAAACTTTGCTTGTGAAAGAAAAATTGATTTTCAACTGACAAATGGAATGCTAGACAAAAAATTCTCCAACGAATCCTTTTTTTTTTTAATACATTAGACTTATGTAGAAGCCATATCTTCACCCTTTAAAAAATTCTTCCACCTTTCCTAGATTTTGGCGAATAAAATTACAAGAGAATAAAGTTTGTCAGGAGAAATCTCAATCTAGAAAAAAAGAGAAGTGAAGATGTGTCAGAATATTAAAATGACAGTCATCAGTCAATGTCTCGACCTTGTCTCTAAAGGTGTTATTTTGTATTAATTGACCTTCCACTTGCCTGGTATTACTCTGCAGTCTTCCTCTTGCCTCTTGTAACTCTGTAGTCTTACGCAAGACCTTCTCTTGCTGGCAATAACTGGGGCATTGGTGGCATAGTGGATAGCCCCGAGGTCAGCAGGAACTCTTCTTTTGAGGCTTCAAGCCCCGGTGCCCTGGCCTGACAGAGGGCTCGAAAGCCTGAGATCACTACTCTGTAGCAAACTGGCTATATACAAATATGAAATGGCCAACAATAACTGTGTAGTCTTGCTCTTGCCTCCTGTAACTTTTTAGTCTTCCTCTTGTCTCCTGTAACTCTGTTGTTCTACTCTTGCCTGCAATAATTGTACAGTCTTTCTCTCTCTCTTTCTGTCACTTTGTTGGGAAAAGCTTTTGCTCAAAATGTTTTTGTATGGTTTAATGTGACTATATCACCAATTCTTTTTCCTTTTTTTTTTTTTCTTTTTTATTTATATTTTATTCATCTACAGCTTTGCAAATGTTGATACCAGTGCAGAAGAAGGTATTCTGGCCGAGCCGTTCCTTGAAGCTTGCAGGAATATTGTACCTATGTTTGGTGAGTAGTGATGGTGTTATTTGATTCAGGAACACCAAATGTTCTGTCTTTTCCAATTTGCTGTGAGGGAAAAAAAAGCAAGGCTTTTCTGAAAGCAGAACTCTGAAGTAACGCATAAAATTTCCTGGAAAGGAAACACTGTAATATAGTTTTTCAGTGTAGCTGGCCTTTTTTTTTTTTTTTTTTTTTGATTCAAGACGACTTAATGATTTATTGTTGATACATATTCTGATGGCTTTTCAAAGGATGTCGGAATATATATTGTGTCTTAGTCGATTCCTTAAACAATTGAAAGATTATTGCACCACCTGTTTTGGAGGCATGAGGAGTAATCCGAATATCACTGGAATCGAACGTCAGGCATCAGAAAAATACTTTTGAAGTAAATCTTTCCTTCTTTGAGATGCTTTGAAAAGGTACACACATTTTTCAGTGTAATATTTTGTCAAAGATCCAGCCGGGCCCTGTGCAATTACACCCCTGATAAGATCACTGAGAGCAATAGCAGGATTCATTAGTGTTGTGGAGAAAAATAGAAAAGCACGACTTGTTACTAATGTGCTTTGATTTCAAGGCATTCATTTTAAAAATACTAAATGTACATTCACTTTCTCATAAAAATGAGTCAGAAAATCTGTAGAAGCTAGTCATTGTATCATGATCATCTAGGATTTTTTTTGTGTGTGTGTGAGTATGTAAATTTTACATTGACTCTTTTGGTCTCAATTTCCCAGACAAACTTAACAGCACAGCTTTTGCACCAGTGAAAATGGATTTCACCGGCAATATAAAGGTAAAGAGAAGAAATCCTACAGTATATGTACTATTATGGAAGCATCATGCTTAGTCATATCCTTCATCAAGCTTGCATGAGATTTGTTTGCTCTATTCAAAGCTTCAAATAATAGTATTGAGGCAAAGAAATTTAGAAGCTAAATTTTTCCGTCTTTGGGTGGTTATGAAAAAAAGGACTTGAAATTACGTGTGTAGTAGTCCCTCCAAATAAGAACTTTCTTTTGGCATGCTATAGACTTTCTGTACTATAAATCATGGGGAATTTTCAATTCTTTGCCTCAATATTTTGAGTTGACTTCAGTGATGCAGAGACGCAACTTGACTCGTTTTGTGTGACGATACACATTTTATCTTAGATTCTTGATTGCTGTAGGAAGTTTTTCATATTGGAGGGGAGAGAATTGAGGAATAGATTATCATTGACATCCAATAAATGAGATGCAACTCTCAATGCATGATAAAAGCTTCTATTTTATGTTAAAGCATACATGTGTAGTATCAAGAAAAATTCGCAGTCATTAAAAAAAAATGGTGTCAAGTTGGGATACGGAAATGTTCCATTAATTGTGCTGTGGCTTAATTTTTTTCTTTTTTTAAAATTTTTGTTTTGTTTTGTTTTTTTTTTTTTTGCTAACATTGAAAACCAATGCAGAAGATCTCAATGCTGTTTATTGAAAAGAATATGTCATGGCCCATGCCCTGCGACAAAACGCCCAGCAATGCATGGCACAATACAGGCCTCATTTATCAAATCATGATTAGTGCATTAGTGAAAATGGCTGTATGATGCATTGATTTTGATGTCCTCTAAGTTTTCACGAGAATGTTTTTTTTTTGCGCAGCAGTTACTAATTTTAGGTTTAAATTACCAATTTTATTCTCTTGAATTACTAAATTGTAAGATCTTCCCTAGGCAGGTATGAATAAAGCTACTGCACTAGAAACATTGAGTCAATGGCTGATTATTGATAATAACTAGGAAAAATAAGTGACAGTTTATACTTTTTTGTTGGAAGGAGGGCAACATATACTTTAATCTCTTGTTTATTTCATGATTATAGAAAGTGGAGCAAAAGCAGGAGAGCAACCCGGAACTTCTGACGCTGCAAGCTATGATCCTGAGCGAGGTGGAGACTGGAACTCACAGGCTCTCCAGTTCTTCAACTTCTGCTGTGCTCTGGCTGAAAAGGTGAGTCACTTTAATCCATATCAACAGGAGACTAGAGGCTTAGATCATAAATATAAAGATTATGATAGGACCTGTAGTCTTCCTCTGTAACTGTTGCCTTCCTCTTGCCTTCTGTAACACTGTTGTCTTCAATTGCGTTGTTGCCATGCAATGTCACCACTGGGCTTCACGGTCTCCAGGCATTTAGCTGTGAAGATGCTAGTGCATTTTTCTGCCAAAAACACTACCTCAGTGTATAAGCAATTAAGCTCACCTCAAAAACAGCTTTGAGGGAAACATTGGAGTCTATTGTGTGTCACCCCTGAGGTAGCCTGAGCGAGATTTTGAAACATGTTTCAGAATGCAGAGGTCTGTTCTTTTAGCTCACATTAATGCTTTACAACAGTGTTACCAAAATGGAACCGATCTCGTCCAATATGCAAGCGCAGATCAAGCCTGAAAAACTTTGGAATTTGATGAGACATTATGGGAAATTTTCCTTTTTGTAACATTATTGGTAAGAAAACTTGCTCATCAACTGGATGCTTAAAATCAAAGAATGGTGACATTATAATGGAAAAAGAAAAAATCTT
>BLXT01005425.1:10859-24252 GCA_019648995.1 Plakobranchus ocellatus
TGGGATCTGTGAGAACAAGAGGTCGGCCAAAAGGTCAAGATCGCATTAACAGATTTGCCAAGAAAAGGAAATTGGCAACAAATTATGTTGTTGGAGAGAGTGCTGTTGTTGATTCGTGTGTTTTGTGTGGTCTTTGTGGAGACATAGAGCTTGCAAGGGAGTTTTGTGTGAGTGGGATGATTAAACGGGTAGATTGTGACTTCTGTAAACAGTGGTTTCAATGTTCTTGTTTACATTTTCGCCCTGCCCCACGTCAGTATACATATGTTTGTAATGCGGTAAATGTTGGCGTGTGATTGATGTGTTTAATAAATTATGACTGCAACTGTTATACATCCCTGTTTGTAACTTTCGGTGTAGTTAAAATTGTTATTTTACCTCTGAAATTTTGTTTCATCAATGATAAAATGTCATTTGAAGACCATATATATTTTGCTTATTTTGAGGGAAAAGTTATCATTAAATTATGTGTAATGCGTTTCCCTTATGGTTTACACTTGCTGTCTGAACAAAATGGTCTTTTATATTGACATGTTCAATTTTAGTATAATACATTTGTATTTTAATTTTTATTGTGTCTTCTTTGTTATTCGTTGTTTAAAACATGTAATAGAAATGGAACATAATGTTAGATAAAATTAGATACGTATACCAAATTTTATCTAACATTATGTTCCATTTCTATTACATGTTTTATTTCAACAGAGTTAAATAAATTTACTTGGAAGACAAGACAAATGTGTTTGTTTTGTGTTTATAACTCAATTGGGGACTACGTAGCCATGATGACTAGGTGCTCCCCAATAAGGGACTACCTAGACACCATGACTACGTAGACCCCAATTGGGGTCTACCTAGCCTCTTCCTTAAAAAATTGGACCGCCAATCTGGTAGCCCATCAGAGTACTCTGTTGGGAGCCCTAAAAAAAAATATTCGTAGCTGTTTGCCAAATTGTCAGATTTGCCAGAATTTACTTGCCAATGTTGTCAATTAGGCAGACATGAAACCAGTTTGTTTGCCTTCTCTCGAATAAACACAATGTTTTGTATTTATGATTGATGAAAATAGTAAATAATGAAATAAATAAAACAAAAGCTGAAAATTTCCAACATTTTCTACACGTTGTACCGTAGCGTTTTCCCCGTTCCCTACAGAAGGCCAAAATTCCTTACCATAGGGGAAAATCCCTACGAATGTCAGCCTTGCCTTAGCATAGGGAGTTCCAAAACATAAACATAAGCGGAACCCGGAAGTAAACAAGTATGTTAACCTTTTTTAACTTTAACAAAAATGAATGTTGCTAACGACGCTAGCTTTGCTATTCTAAACTAGTTTGCAAACTTGAAGCAAAGATACTAGATAGGCCCCCTTTAGAATATAAAACAAGCCTTAGTTCCAGATTTTAGATCTTATTGGTGTATGTGTGTGGTTTTTTTTACTCATAGCGAAGCATAATAGTTTCGAGAAGTATAATATATGCAATTACTCAATCAGTTTAAAGTGATATAAACAGTAATTAGTAAAACGTAATGAAAACGAAAATATCACAAACTTAAATTTCCGTTGAAGAAAATGAACAAGACATATTAAATCGTTTAAAACATGCCGCCTTTATTGTCGCTTCATAGTAGTTACTTATAAAGACATAAAACAACAAAATCTTTTAAAGTCAATGCCCAAATGTAGGCCCTATTTTGATACCAAAATCCTACAAATACAAATATACCAATAACTCTTTGCAAAGGAGAGCGAGAAAGAGTCCTGACCTACGAAAAAATAATCTGTTAAATTAACCTTTCAATTTCTATTTATACCGACTAAAACAAGGTTCATTAGTTATCACCTCTATCTAGCCTAACATCACATAGCTTAATTTTATTCTGTCACTCCAGTTAAATTGTTTGATAAACACCCAATCACCATATTCTTACTAGCTGTTTAGTAAACCATATTACCTTATATCAGAACAAATGTTTGTTGGAAGAAAATGTTGATTCAAAATTTTCTATATAGTAAATAATAATTGTGTTTTTCTATATCAGTCAAGTGCTTTCACTTGATGTGCATGGTTCCATTTTTTTATCACCACATTAAAACCTTCTTATATATTTTGCGAAAGTGACAAAATTCATGTGTTTATTTTGTATTCATCGTTTTACATCCACCCTTTTAAATTTCTCTCACTCAAAAATAAATAATATGATCTGGAAACAGATTCCACCGCAAAAATAATATCTAACTGTTTCAGGAATAGGCCTAGTTTTGAATTTGATATGAGTAGAATTTGCTGAAAGATGGAGGATTGAATGGTATGATATTCTCCCTTCAAATCATTCCACCTTTCCAAAAACATCCAAGGAGATGGATAAATGGTGGCATTTCACCACTGGCAAAAAAGTGCTTATCAAATTTAGGAAATTCCAATCTTATTTTAGTGAATTGCAATGCTTGATATAGAGTCTACTGATATTTGAGTCACATAAATTAAAAAAAAATTATCATACTAGGAGCAAAGCAGGAGGAGCAGTGAAATAAACTTCCCATTTAGTGCCCTATTTGGTTAGCCAAGTATCCACTCAACTACACTGACAGAGAAGCATTCTATCTTCTTGGATGATGGTTGACTGTACTGCTCTGAGTACTTCTTTTCCTCACAGATTGTAAATCTTGATGATGACATATATGTGCTATCTCATATTTGCCTTTTCTCTTGTCTAAATAACCCTTCCATGGTTCTTCATCTTTTTCCCAAGCATACCTGAATTTTGAGAATTATTTTACTATGTATGAAATCTGCGATAGTAATTTACAGAATAACCTTATAGATGATAAAGTGTTCCATGAATGTGGAGTAATATGAAAGTGATATGGCATGGAATAACTCCGTTTTTGTTAACTTACAGTAAAGAAAACTGTTCAAAGGGATTTTACTTAAGAAAATTAGGGACAGATGAAGTGTGAGATTCTTATGGTGGTTTGCATTTAATATCATTCATCTGTGGCAGATAAATAGAAAAATCGACACTTTGTGACAAAGCAATGTTTCGAAACAAGAATCCTAAACTAAAAGATCCTGTTATAGAGGCTGCCTCTGAGGTCAGTACCCATAATCAAATTTTTCATTTTAAAATATTTTTATTTAAAGTTTGTTTTGGGAAAAATTTTCAAAAGCCATTATTAAAGCAACAACAGACACAACAAAATGCCCCCCCCCCCCCCAAATTTTTAACAATATTATTTATGTTTCTGCAGTATTTAGTGTGTCACAAATCTTTACTTTTTTTCATCCTCTGATCAAGAAAATTGATATTAGGAGCATACCCATAGTGTGTTTTACTTCTGTGCATTGACTTTCTTGGAATATAATCAAACTTTGGATGTCATCCTTTACATATTTAGAGAAGATATGTTGCAGCACAATATTTTGCTTGCCATTTTTTTCCAAGAGTAGTATTGCTGATGATTTGTGATAATTATTAAGTTAATGTATTGTTTTCGTTATTTTGCTGTATCTAAAGTTATTAATTTCATCAGTTTTGTCATTGGCAATTTTTTTTTTTTTGTTACTCTAGCATCCATCGGGAATATCCAGAGAAGCAATGGAGGCTTCACCTGGACCAATTGGCGCTGTACTTATAAACCGTGTTAGGAACTTCCTCACATCTACAGGGATAGAAAAAGAGTTTCGTAACCTGTTGCGAATTTTGCTTAGCAGGGATGAGCTACCATATAATCCTTATCCTGGATTTGCTGTTAGGCTGAGACCTTTCATGGAAAAGTTAGTACTTTTTCAAGAGCAATCAAAATATTTTTCGTTTAACATTATTTGAAATAAACCATAATAGTTTGCAATTACAATTATAATTTTTTTTCAATTTTTGAAATGTTAAAACCAATTGAATCAGTGAGACAATATAAACTAAATGACAGGTCTAGAAGAAGAAATATTTTACAACAAAATCAGAGTGGTAGTTTTTGGATTGCTTATTTTTGTGTTACTTCTAATCAAAATGAATGTGGATAGCATCGTTTAAATTCTTTTTACAATCCTATGTCAATTGGAAATGGCTTTTATTGCTTGATGTGAACTTAAATGTGCTTCTATTCTCATATACCGTGTCCAATTTCGAAAATTAACACTTGCTGTAGTATAAGACGGAGAACATTTCAGATGTGCAAGTTTCTGTTTATATAACTTACTGCTTTAGATTTTCTTCTTGCTTTAATGATAATGTTCTCTTTAAAAAAATCTTCTGCAAAGGGTTTTAGTTTTAATTTTTTAATTTAAATGATACAAAAGATATTGTTGTAGACTTACAAAAAGAAAACAAAGCTCAAAAGATTGATTCTGGGCTTATGATTCTTAACTTTACATCCATTGTAGGTTTCTGATAGATGCTGATACTGAGGACAAAATAGAATATGCCCTGAGTAAGTAAGGCATTTTTTGTTTAAGCTGTAAATTTAAAATAAAACTTGCTAAAATTAAGCTTTTGTTCAAAAAAGTTTAAAAGGAACAAGTGGCTGATCAACAAAAATTGAAAGCTAATATTTAATTTATATAGCTTTGTCACATTGATTACCTATTTTTTAAAATTGATCCCTGTACTTAAGCAAGCTATATCAATATATATATTTTGCATCATTTGAAAGAGAAAAAAACTTTGTTGGAAAGCAAAAGTCTTGATGTAACCAAATTTTTGTGGGAGCCTGATTTCACTTTGTTGCATCTTACTTATTCAAATTCATGTGACAAAGATTGAGTGAAAAAAGTTTCATTTAATTTTCTTTAACCCTAGTGATCTCTAATCAATTGGTGGTACTTCCATATGCTATTATTTTTGTCTAGAAATGCTCTCACATAAAAACGTTTTTCAAAATCCCCATCAGTCTGATAATCAGATGTTGCAAACTACAATTGTAAAAAAAGATCTTTACAGAATTTTTTTTTGCTCTAGGAGTTTTTGAAAAAGCACTTTAACTTCTTATTCCTTGACACCGTTTAGATATGCCATTTTTAGTTTTATCACTGTGAAGCCTCCACCAAGATGTTAAAACATATTTTTGTGAATGTTGTAAGATGTGACTTGAGTCTATATTTGGATTAATTTAATCTTTAATCAAACCAGTTAATACGTTTGAAAAAGAAAAAAAAATGTCAGCTCAGATCTATGATTCTTTTTTTCCATTTGGTGAAGTTCTCAAGCTTCATTTTTTTGGTGCTCATAAAATTTTGTCAATAAAGTCTTTTATCCTTTTATCTCACACAAGAAACTCCTTTCAAAGATTTGGGAGTTTACATCCTCTTGAGATATGGTGCTGCATTTATATAAATTAGCATGATGGAAATTAACTTCTTAAAAAATTGTCAACTAATTTGTTTTCGAAAAAAAAAAAACTCCTGCCAGGTGTTCCTTTGAGAGAGACACGGCTGCTAAATCTGTTTACAGCTCAAGAAGGTGGACCAGTTTGGGGTTTGCGGAGCATCCTGCGTGTAGTCGATACACACATCATCAACAGGTACCGCTGGCTGGCAGACAACATCACTCCAGGATATGATGACCTCTATCAAAAAGATGATTACTCAGTATGTTAATTCATTTCATAAAAAAAAAAACCCAAAAAAAAAACATTAATGATATGTTTACACTTTGTAAAAAGAAATATCTTTCCAGAATGTAACTGTAAGACAAAAGGTTTAATTTAACAAAAAAAGATCAAGCAAAAAGTACCTAACCTGAAGGTTTGGACACAGAAATTTTCAAAAAGCAAAACAAAGTACTTTCATTGTCTTCCTTCAAAAGGAATAATTCAGCTTGATTGAATCATTATTTGATAACCCACTTATTGTCATGTGATTTTGATAGCACTGTTTCAGTGTTTGCACCTGTAGCAAGCATTAAACCTTTTCTTTTTTTTTTTTTTACATCATGCAGAATCAGGTGATGCTAGCCTTGGTAGGTGCTGCCATCTTCCACGGTTCCTTCTACCAGCAGGTGCATATAGCTCAGTTCAGACAGGAATTCCTCATCACTGGTAGCAGAGCAGACGAGGTATATTGATCCATTGAGTTTGACTTATTTTGCACAGGCTTTTCTTGCTGATTTCAATTTAAGCATATGGGAATTTTGATATAGTAAAGCCAAGGAATGGTTTTAAATTTAGTTTTTTTTTTGTTTGTTTTTTTAAGATTGTAAACAAAGATAATAACAGAGGATTCAAAGGATTTTCTGAAAGCACATGCTCATTCAGCTTTTTACTTTGTTATACATTAAGTACAGCTCCCATGAAAGTTGTTCTATTGTACTTTAATCTATTTGAGATATTAAGTTTATTCTTGGCCATTTAATGGCTAAGATTTAATGAGAAAGGCCTAGCGAGTATTTTAATTAATCAGGTTACCATTTCATTAACAGTATTTTGTGCAAAATTTTGATCTACCTACTCAGTAGTAGTTGAAGCATTTTTCAAAAAATTCATAATAACTTAAGGCACTATATCCTTTTTAGTAGAAAGATTCTTATGACTATTAAAATGATATGAATAAATATAAGAAAGTCTTGCTTTTTTTTTAACACAGATGAAAATGCCTTCATACAAAGTTGTTCTCAGAAGTTTCTTTTTTTAGCACACAGCTGTTTTTGATCTGTGATATGAGCTTTTAATATGCTTTTAAGTTTTGATTTGTATGGAATTCCAAGGAAAACAGGAAGTGTGGATGAGTTATTCCAGATTAAAGAAAAAGTATTTTTGGTCTTCTCAGAGAGAAATTAGAAATAAATAAAAATTTATTAATTCATTTTACCTCTAAAAAGCTTAAGTTTCATTTATTCCTCTATTACTTCAGGCAATCTCAATTTTTGTGAACAGTATTATGATGGATGTGGATGGTTTGATTAGCAGCAGTTACCACACATTGATAGGTCAGTTGGTTTTTCAAAGTTTATAAAATATGTAATGATTTTGTTTCTTGATCTTTTTTTATTATTGGTAACTCAGTTTTTAAAAAAAGAATGTCATAGTGTGAAGACTGCTATAGATAGACATTAAAGCACTTATTTATGTTTGCTCCACTCAAACAAGCCACAAAAGGGAACTTCATGATTCAATAAGTATTATGTGTTTAGTCCAACCTTGCCAATGTTGAAAAAATATTAAAAATTTTACAGAGCAAGTTTTTTCAGACCAAAATATTATATTTGAACTTTTAGAATATTAGTTTTATTCAAAAGTAAATACATCGAAATAACTAATGTTCAAAACTGTCATTTATAACATAACTTCACCTGTGTGAAGGATTTTATCTTGAATAGAATTAAAGAACTACCTGAAATATGTATTCTGGGATATTGAATATTTCTTTTGTTTAAAACCATCTCTAGGTGTGAATGTACCTGTAAAAACTCAGGGACAAGACTCTCAGGAAGTCTGGCTGCTTGAGTTCTGGGATCAGCAAAACATTCAAGCCCATAAGGTCTGAGGGTAACCATAATTATAATATTGTAAATCACTCCAGCAGTAATTTAATGGCAGTGTAGCTACAGTACTCTCTGCCTAAGAGCTTGCTTGCTTAGACCCGTTCTCTTTATGAACAGAATTTTTCTTCACTATTTTCATGTCTGAGAATCTGCTCTTGTTTGCAAAATCAGACTGCAAACCTAATTCAGACATAATAACGATTATTTCTTTCTTTACCCTCTCAATTTTGTGAATATGATTTTGGCATCACCAAAAAAAATGATCCACTCGCTGAAGAATTTCTAGGTCTAGTATAGGAGGAAGAAGGAATAGAGTGAAGCTGACAATATGGCACATAGAAGTCTGTTCCTCAAATTAAGATACCTATAAGCAACTGAAGGAAATGCATAGTGAAACCTGTCGGTCTGGCTTAGCTTAAAAAAAAATTGTTGGCATGCAACAAAAGAAAGTTACATGCATGATCACGCAAACAGCACAATCATCTCATTTCTCATTTCTTCCATTATATGACAGCTTAAAAGGAAAAAAGTAGCACATTACTCAGTTTGAGATGGGTTAATTACCCCTACCAACTTTTTCAAGGAAGACCAAGAAAAAAAATGTGATTTGATTTGCTGCTGACATTGTGGCTTATGTCATTATATCTTTTGTTTACTTTTTTATCTCTATGTTGCACTCTTTTCTGAAGTAATTTCACAAATTCGGAACAATCAGTTTGGATAGATTTTTATCAATGTTGTCTTTGTTTCATTTTTACATTCAAACATTTGTCCTGGGACCAGTCCTAATCATCCATGTTACTTATGTAAGAATTTTCAAATAATAAAGGTAAAGGTTATTTTTCTATTTATCAATGCTTTTGTAAATTTTTTACAACATGTTTTTTTCCTATATCTTAAACATCTCTTGATCATCATAGGTTTACATTTTATAACTTTTCATATCTTGCATCGTTCAGGGGGAGCTGATGCAGAAGATGAGTGATGCTGTCTTGGGTAGTAATTATATCATTGCTGAGGTAAAAATGAATTTTTAGACTACAATTTAACAAGCTAATAATTGGCAATGTTTGTCATAACTAATAGATTAGTATAGTGAACTTATAAAAATGTGATCTTTTTTACTGTATATTATTTCTTTTATTTAGATCTGTTTTGACTTAAACTGGATAACTTTTATAGAACATAAAATTCTAACTTTCTAATTTTCATTATTGTAATATCTTCATACTCCATATACAGTATATGACCTATCTATAGAAAAATGAGTAATCTATCTGAAATTGCCCAACAGGATATGAAGCAAAATATTCAAAAAACGGTAGATTCTTTGAAAAAAACTATTTGCTCATAACAAATTAACACTGCAGACATTTTTTTCTTTCTTCAAAATTTCCATCCCACTTTTGTATATTGATTTATATATATCTGATGGACAATTGCAGCCAAGGACTCATTTCTTCAGGATAAGTCAATTTTCTTGGGCAAAAAAAAAAAAGAATTTCTTCTGATGATGATTTTTAAAATACAAAATTACATCTCAAATATTTGCCTTTGGATGAGCACTAAAAGTTATTTTTTTAAATAAAGAACTTTTTTTGTTATGTTGCAAAAAATTATCTGTTATCTGTAGGATTGATAAATCATCATCATCAAGTGCCTTGCTTGTAAGCGTTGGCGATCATGTCCCTCCACAAATCCCTATCTTTGACGGCGGCCAGTATATCTGACACTTTTCCTGCTCCAAGCCATGTGGCCAGTCCATCCATTATCTTCTCCCTTTGTCTTCCTCTGCTTCTTTTATCTTCAAACTTTCCTGTTGTTACCAAATGTTCCAATTTTGGATTGGTAAATAGTATGGCAAATTTTTCTTGGGTATCTTTTGAAATGTGTGTGACTGAGAGAGGGAGGCAATATTAGTTATTATTATATAGTTATTTTTTAGTCTCATATTTAACCCTTATTTAACTTTACTCTCCCATCCTCTTGCAGTGTGTTTTCCAACTGGATCCGAATCGGCCTATGTACATTCAAGGCCAAAAACAGTACAGTCTTAACTTTGTGGAGGCCTTGGATGAGCTGAGAGAGGAAGGGTGAGAAAGGCATAGAGAGGGCAGTTGTGGATTTAAATAAAGAGAGAGAGAGAGGACAGACCAAAAAGGGAGAGAAAAAAAGAGAGAAAGAGAAAGAAAGAGACAGAGACAGAGTGAGAGACAGAGAGAGAGAGAGAGAGAGAGAGAGAAAGAGAGAGAGAGAGAGTGGGGGGATTGCAGCCTTTTATTCCTTGTTTATTACCCAGTTAAAGTGAAAAAAAAAAGAAGAAGAGGAGGAGTTTTAATTAACATGAAGGCTAAAAGTCAAAGAGATGAATGTAATGTTTTGAAATGTATATAATGGATTGTTTAGTGAAAATAAAATTAATTTCTGAAACGAGACAGCTGGAACAAGCAGTATCCCAGTGACAATGTTTCATTGACAATTAAATTTTTTATTCAAATTATTATTGTTATCAGGTATCATCATCGGCCATCTTCTCCTCACCATCATTATCGAGCTCTCTTTATCTTTCCCTCTTTCATGTTTTATCTCTCTCTCATTTTTCTTTCTCTCTCTCTCTCTCTCTTTCTCTCTCTCTCTCTCTCTCTCTCTCTCTCTTTCTCTCTCTCTCTCTCTCTCTCTCTCTCTCTCTCTCTTTTTCTTTCTCTTATCTGTCCTTATCCCCCCTTTCTCAGTTCTATCTCTGAACTTTAAATTTTATTGATAATGTCACATAAACATTCAATTATTTTAATTGTTTATCTTTTTGATAGACTATCTAGCTTTGCAGAGTTTCCAATGGCATCACTCCATGAGGGTCTCTTTCTAAATCAGACCCATGCAGAGAGCTATATCTCCATGTTCACTCCTCAGACTGACATGCTGGATGATGCAAATGTCAAGCACATGTCCGGTGAGATGTTTTTTAAAACCTTAGTTTATATTAAACAGGGAAACTTCATTGTTTATTTTTAACAAATATGCACTTTAGTTACAACCTCATGTTTAGTTGATGGATACCATAAAAGGCATTACTCATGTAACTCTCCTCCTCCTCTGCCTCACTCTCTCTCTCCCTCTCCCTGCATATATGATGGGGCCAGCAAAAACAGGGTATATGGTAAAAATATGAGATATTCTGTTTTAAAAATTTTCTGACTCTACAATGTTTTCTGAACATAATGCTTCTGAACTTTGAAATAGCTTAATTAGAAGATGAAATATTGCACATTGAAGATAAAAAAAAACAGAGGTATTAAAATAGAAAATTGCATTTAAAGTTTCTGCTTTTATTTTCCCTGAAATTTTTCATTATCTTCGGATACACTTTAAGTCATTGAGCGTTAATAACAATAAAATTAATCTATTTGAGAGTAATTACTTGATAAATTGGCTAGGGAAAGGAAGAATGTAAAGAAAAAATGGGTATCTAGCTATTCTCATTGTTAGAAATAAACCATTACATAGATACTTCTAATAGCATAATTCACTTTCTAAAATTGTAAGGCACGTTAGTGAGTGTACTTTTCTGTTCTATATATGCAGCACTTCTCTTGTATCTCTCCATTGTTTTATTAATTATTGAGAATATTGCATGGTCTGCTTAGTGGAGGACTGGACATAGACAGTCTCAAAGAAACTGATTGAGACCTTGAGATCACCGCTCATGGTAGATTGGATATATCAATCAAACAAAACTAGCAAAGACCAAAAGATTTCATATAAGCCCTCTCTCCCTTGCTCTTTCTCTTTCAAAGAATGATAGCTGGTAACCCCTCTCCTCTCCGCTCCAGCTAGCTTCATATTGATCAGCTTGATGTTCGAAGTATAAAAAAGATAAAACATTGAGATCCATAGTCCTGTAAATATAGATCTACATCTAGATGCTATCATGATTTATCAAATGTTTGTACGGATTTAGTCGAATATATGTGGCTTTAGATTGATGAGTTTGACCTGAAAGTGGCCTTGATTTTGATTTTTACAGATTACTATCATCCATGGGCATAGTGAAAGTCTTGACTGATCTAGATCTAAGCTTAGAATTTTAAATGTTGAGGATTACCAAAATATATTTCCATCAGATTGACACAACTTAAACAAAACTACTCTGAGGTAAATACATGGCAAAAATGGTCTAGATCCAGATTTAAATCTATATCCTACATAAAAATACACTACATTGAGGTCTATGCTTTGTTTAAGGTCATATAAGCTTGGTAGCTCTGTTGATCATTGTGGTTTGTTTCTATCATAAACATCTTTGTCCTCTTGTGAGCTGGCATTCTCAGAGACAAAATAATCCACTATGAACTGATTTAGCTAATCATGGCCTGTCTTTTTTTTATTTAGAAGAGCAGCAATAGTTTTTTTTTCTCCTTGTTAATTAGATAATGCCCACCTTTTTGCTCCTGATAAACAAGCCCTCAGAAACAGAACTTAGATCTCAATTCAAATCCACAAAAAAATATTTATCACAGTAAGAAAAGACTTTTGCAGCTTGAAATAAAAAGACAAAAAGTTGTTTGATACGTTATATAGGTATATATTTATTTGTTTGGGCAAATTAGTGGGGTAGGTGACCTAGAGAACACAAACAGTGAAACACATAATTGCAGGAAAACCGCTTTTTTTTTAAACCAAAAAACGGACACAACATGACATAAAAAGAAGCTTTTGAAAACACTTTTAGAACAAAAAAATTAGGTAAAAACCTTTTGAGACTTGATATACGAATAGTTCAAGATTAATTTTAAACAATAATATCAATTTTGCTAGATATCAACCTGACATTACTATTTTGCCTGTAGCTTGAAAAAGAGCCCAGCGATCTGAAGGCATCACTATGTCTATCTTTCTCTCCACTCTCTCTTTATCTCTTCTCCTCAGTTTATCTATCTCTCCTTCCCTCCTTCACCCTTACTATTCCTTCTCTTTCTCCCTCTCATGCTCTCTCATTCTCCCCTCTCTCTGTATCTTTATTTCACTATTATTCCCATAAATTTTTTTGTTTTGTTTTGTTTTAAAGACTGCAATTTTCAGTTTCAATTGATTTAATTCACTGTCTGCAAAACAAGCATTTACTTCTTAATACCCTTTATTCCTCTGAATGGATAATATTCCTTGTTATTTTAATAATTTGCTTATTTTATAATTTTTATTACACGATGTATCCATCAGCTCGCCCAGCTCCTCTTGTCACAGATTCAGGAGCAGGCACAACAGGCATGAGGCGAAGCTCAGCAGTTGTAGAGGATGACTATCATTACATCCATCGCTATGTTCATCAGCGCCTGCAACACCATCGACCAAGACGAGCGCGTATTGATGGTTTTCGCCTAGGGGGAGATGACCCTGGCTCAGGACCATTTGCTTGGCAGGTTACCACTCCTTTTAAGTAAGTGGATTTTAAAATCCAGTTTCAATCTATTGTCTATATAATTGTGATTGTTGACAGCACTATTGGATGTTTAGTTTTGAACTTTTAGATATTTACACAAGGGCATGCTTTCTTATGGTGTAACTTCTATGTATATTTTACAAACAAACTTACCTGATTTTCACGAAAAAATAGAAAAGAGAAGGGAATTATCATACCTTATATACCCTCTGTTAGGACTGGTGTAGTCATGTTTTCATGTTAGCTGTGTTTGGGTTGAATGTTTGGTGTGTGTGTGTGTGAAGTGATTTGAAGTTCAGACCCCGTTGTGACACGGGCTGAGTGGAGCTGCAAGTCGGCGGGATTTTGCCTGGGTCAGACACTCCAATTTTAGCACTCGAACTGAACAGTCACGGAATGGCCCTGGTGTACTGTAGCAGATTTGTTGACTGGAGACGGAACTTTTAACCTTCTTACCACCTGAGTGCATCTACATCG
>BLXT01005430.1:36553-42418 GCA_019648995.1 Plakobranchus ocellatus
GGTGGTCTATGTCCATGCCTGGTATGTAAAAGGGTATCTGACGGACGATCGGTCAAATGATCTACAGCACAATGAAGGGTAATTCGAGAAAGAGGACTACCATCGCAAAGCAAGCTTCTAAATCGTTATTCCAATTTCGCATTGCCCTATAGCATTGGGCTTATTGCATTGAAACGGTCTTGCTTAGCTGAAGTGTTGTAATTTTTTGAGACGTTCTAATGATATTTTTTGTTATTAAGCTATTACGATCACCATCATTGTCTTTGATATTGAAGTTTTTATTGAAATCATTGTTGTAATGTTGCAGTCTGGCAGTTCCTATACCTTCTGTCAACATAAGTAAGCAGAACTCGTCAAATTTGCCTGATCATATTTAGCGCTCTGACTAACACTTTAATATGCTCACCGAATCATTACGCTTTCTTTGCGGTGCCTGCGCCAAAATGTAGTGAGTCTTATTTCACATTACTCAGTGTTACATTTATCTCAAGGTCTACTTGATCAATAAAAACTTTCTCACGCAACCAACAAACAGCCACCAGAAGGGACCAAAGCCCTTCAACTCGTTAATCTTTTTTTGTTTTGTTAACGCTACAGGTTTGTTGTTCTCTCCTTTTTCACGTAAACTGATGAATGGACGGAAGATGGGCACTTAGATTTCATTGTCTCGGTGTAGCATGCGCCACTGGCACCAGAGGGAGTCCCAACAAAGCAAATAATACTGACTGTACAGCTTAGAGAGGCAACAGAGAAAGAATAACAAAGGAACTTTAACAAGCCACGAGATTGTGAATGGCAGCTGACACAATGCTGCCATTTCTCCAACATAGTTGATCCGTCCGATGGAAACAAAGATTGAGAGGAGTACCAGCCGACACCCAGGGAATCTCTCCTCTTTTCATTTTCATTTGTCATTGTCCAACGGCACCTTTCAAAAAACCCTTACTGCCGATGTTATTAAGAAAAGCTGAAGGCATAGCCAATAAACTCTTATTGGTGACGTAAAATCTATATCATTTTACACATTGCCATACACAGACAAAATTCAATTTTTCATTTTATTTTATTTCAAAAAAAAAAAATTTCCGCACCCTCCCCAAAAGCAAACCGGCCCCTGTTTTCAGCTCATATGTTCTCTCTTCCTTTGTCTCTCACGCTCGCTTGATTTATGTATCAAGGTTTGCATTTGATTTGCCGCCTTACATTAGATGTCCAGACAAAAGGTTTTCTGCTTGAGAAAAATGACATTGTCCGTAATTTTAAGTAGCTCTCAAGCCTCAGAAACATCAGAGGGAAATTGTGCTCCCGTTTTGTTTTGTTTTGTTTTTTTTCTTAAATGACACTTTGCATGCTCAGCATTAAATCATTGATTTATCGTTCACGGTGTAAAAAGATTGGGTTTTTTCCCATGAAAAAAAAGTAATTTAACTCAAAACTGCCGTGAGATCTCAAAATTTTGTCAGTAATAGTTCCATAAAGAGATCTTCAGCGGAGTATGCGCTTTTAGAGGTAAAGAAACATTGAAACAATGGAGAAATGAACAATATTGACAAAGGGATGTACATAATTATTGGATGATAATGAATAGTTCAAAAGAGAACGCTAACTTGATAGTCACAAAAAATAATGGGCGTGTACATCTTTTCAGCTCACAATACATTGGCGGGTCATTATTATCAAAGGTTAAATTTTGTGAGCCTAAGCATCCCTTTTTTCTTTTTTTTCAAACGTTTTAAAGACTTCATATTTTTGGGAACAGTTTCCTTTTCTTTTTTTTTTTTTTTTTGGCATGGTATTTAATATAATAAATGTGTTAATTATGTGTTAAATGCGTCATCTTCTGTAATAATGAGGCAAGAAGAAAGAAAAATGTTTGTGGTGAACGAGAAAAGGGGTTTTTCTTCTTTAAGTACCTTGACTGGAACAGACATTGGCGATCATGTTCCTCCACTCAAACCTATTTTCAGTTAACCTCATAAAGTTGTTGTTGCTACCCTTTCCTATTGCCCATGACCTGAGACTTTCAGTAAAAGTTATCCTCTGTCTACCACTACAGAGTTTGCCTTCAATCTTTCCAGTGTTTGCTAAGTGTTCTAAGCCCTTGCCTTGGCAAGTATGATGTAAAAAACTGTTGTTGCTTCTGTCTTATGGTTTAAATTAGAAAAGAAGTATTTGCTTTAAAAGTGATTTAATAAAACATGATTTATGAAATTCAAACATCTCAGTTGTAGTCTCAATCTTACACAGTTTACTTAAATACTTGAGGAACTAAAGAGCAATGTATCCCTCTGGCCATACGATCTTTAACCTTTATTTCCTGGTGCAATGTCTCTTACTTTCGGCCCAAACCATCAAATTTCCGCTATGAAAATACTTCATAAGATAAACCGATGATAGATAGATTGATTGATAGAAAGGTAGATGATTATATAGATAGATAGATAGATAAATAGAGAGAGAGAGAGAGAGAGAGAGATTGATAGATAGATATAGACAGACAGGTACATAGCAATATCTGTCTGTTTTTCCTTTTTTTTTTTTTTTTAAATATTTCTATAAATCGTCCAAAAAGTAATCTTTATAAGGAAGATTAATCTCACTATCAGAATTATATTTTGAAATGTTTTTTTTTTAGCTGCCTCGTTTATATAGAATTATACTCTATTGTTCTCCTTTAGTTGTAAAAATTTACGTTTGTATCCACTTCAATATATTATAACAAGGTAACATTTTTTAAATCTGGAAATTGAGATTGTATGCATGCTCCTCTCACCTCTGTCACGGAGATCACAGTTGAAGTTGGCAAGTAGAAAACACAGCACTCTTAATAACAAATAAAGTCACATAAAAATCCTGAATATACGCGGAGATCAATTAACAACTCGATCTTTTTTTTATTATAAAACTATCATGAACTATCTATTAAAACTAATAAAATCATGAACTATTTTACATCTTCACATAGCATTTTTTTTTTTTTTACATTCGCAGAAAAAGTCCTGGTACGCGTAACATTGGAAAAAATAGGATTAAAAACTACCAAATACTCTGTTCTCTAATGCTACACATTAATTGTCGTGTCTGTATGTGTAATTTTCTTTATGAAGCTTTCCCCTATATACCTGTTGATGTCTATTCTCTACTTACAAACTTCGAGGACTTTATACAGCCTCTCTAAACTCATTCTAGCATTCTTCAACGATTGTTCTTTACTTAACTTAAATCTAAAGAGCGTTTACCTTCAATAACGTCGACTCTCACCATTGATTTTAGCTCTTTCAAAAAAAATTTTTTTTTTAATGGAACATTGAGTATTAGAAACTCTCTCAAACATAAAATATTAATCTTTCTGTGCTCCAGTGCATCTATCCCAATAGCGCTGAAAGGGATAAGTCTAGCATTTTTGGTAATTACATGGCATAATGAACCGTGCTTCCTGCAGGGAAAATTTGCCTGAATGTCTTTCAATACAGAAATCTGTAGGACATGCTGTAGCTGTCTCTGTTGTGATTTATTCTGCTTCGTCGTTTTTTGTTGACTACACAAGACTTACTGAATGATTATTTCTTGATGTATTTTTACTAACTCTAAATATTGTGTAAACTATCCTGCTCTGCGTGGGGTGGTAGTGAAGTCGCACGTCTTTAACCACATAGGGGACAGAAAGCTTTTCTTGTTCGGCAGGGACTAATGATCCTTATCTTTATTACCAACAATCGCATAATATTTAAGAGGAGCTTCTACTACTGCATGCTTTATCTGTTACAGCGCACTTTATACAACAATAATGTCACTTTATTACACGGCCTAGTTGTCTCGTCTTATGTAGAACAGAACAGCCCTTTCCTCATTCAAACTCCTTTATTATTCATTGAAATTCTTGCGGAACCAAGAACGCCAAAACCCCCCTATGTATTACAGATAAGATTTGTAAGCTGTCGAAAGCGAGAAATGAAGTTTGAAGAACTGGACATGAAAGCTCTAGATCTAGACTGTTGAATAATAATGACGGTCGTGTTTTTATTATTATTATTATTATTATTTTTTTTTTTTTTTAGATTTTGTGAGATCAAAAAAAGCTTTGTTGTTCTGTCTTTCAATTAAAAGTTTGATAATTTCCGAATTTGTATGCGATGTCCATAATATCGCTAATTGATTTATTCATTTTTTTCTTTTTTTTTTTTTGTGCAAAAAAATATTTTCATTTTAGTACAAAATGCAGAAATAAAATGTTTCCAATACTTAATGCTGCGAAACATCGTTTTTTCAAGTTTGATTTTAGATGATGTGCACTTTAGGTAGAAATATAAGAATAAAAGATAATTCTAAAATGATGTTTTGTCGGGAATCATTTCAGAGACCTATGGCTAGTAAAAATATATTTGATGTAAGGGTAATTAGTCACACTGGTTATAACGGAATGATAATGAAGATCAAGTCCATTGCCATGTCAAATATCGTAGTTAAAATGATATTGATGTAGTAATGGTGACATAATAACGACAAAAAATGCTGATTTCGATTTCAGTGATGATGAAGCTGATAAGTTGATGCTGAAGTTTAATATAATGATAGTGATGTCGGTGTTCGTTTTGAAAAGGACCAGGATAGGGATGATTATGATGGTGATTGTTGTGTTGGTGGTGGTAGTGGTAATGGCGGTAGTGGTGGTGGTGGTGGTGGTGGAACTGGTGGTAGTGGTGGTTGTAATAATGAAGGTAACTTGGATATTTGATTGGGGAAACTCTTGATGAGTTTTATACTTCTATAAGTGGAGGATCTTTCAAGATAGATGTTCCCATCCTATTCTTTAAAAGTGGAATTGTGCGTAAAAGAGCGTGAAACCCGCGAAGGGCCGTTTGTTTCATTTCTACATTCCGCCACTAAAGCGCGGGTTGACGATAGGCACCAGGTCTATCATAAGACCACCAGGGTTATCAACAGTTGACTCACACATACACACAAATGCAATAGTTAAGACTTTTAGCGATCAATTATGATGACTATACAACTGTAGCATCAATTGTTTAAAGAGTTGATATTAATTGCTAAAGAAAATGCTTTTTTCAATCGTTAACTAATTCTATAATCCTACGAGACCCTTTCTCTTACACTTATATGAGGATGTAATTAGTTCCAATATTTTTTTTTTCAGCTTTCTTACGTTTTACTGAACGATTCGCAAAGATGCTAACAAAAGCTTGAACTGAAGATTTTATATTTACAATAGATTACAGATAACTTACACACAAAATTCTTTTTTTTTTTTTTCACTTTTTTATGAATATGATAACAAACAAATAACTCACAGAGCCTCCCGTACAGCGAAACAAAAGATCCATGGATGCAAAGATTTCGTGTCCTGTTTTTTTTCGTCGGGTCAGTAAGGCTCACAAAAGGTAGGATATTTCACACTCGCTGATTATACCTTCCCATCTGGACGACAATAAACCACCGTATGAAATGTAAAAGAAAACGAACACACCTACCAAAGAGACCCTTTAACGTCCCGTTACGATCTATAGCCTTTAACAACCTACCTCGGGGGTAATGTGGCACAGGCACCCAGTGTGACTTAATGTGGTGGATAGGGTTCATCAGCTATAAGTTAATGTCAATATTGGTAGCCGGATCGTCTACGCAGTAACTGATCCTATTTACTTCCACTGCCAGTGCTACATTTATTTAGCCAAGCTAACAGAATGCCACCGTCATACCAGTTCTTTCTGTACTTCTTTTCATTTGGTAACATTCGTTCCTGGATCCTCAAGACACAGAGTGGGCTCTCGTCACCTGTTGACCTGATCTTAAATACATTCTCTTCTTCCAGCCGACCCTCTTTTATCTCTAGTTGGCCTTTCCATC
>BLXT01005430.1:84759-101132 GCA_019648995.1 Plakobranchus ocellatus
AAAGTACAGTGAGAAAATATGTTGACCGGTTTCCTCCTCAAAGACCTACTTGTGGTATTTAAGTCTTTTTTTTCAGCGGGGTAAAGTTTGATTCATGTTGAGAAATACATTTTGAATAAACGGCGGCTTGTGGATGTGAGCATTGGTTGGGCATACCCTCAAATGGCGGAGTCCCTGGTAGGGGTTCAGGTCCCAGATTCTTAGTCTCTAATTTTTCTTCTAGGCCGCAAAAATATCGTCTGTTGTGTTCATTACCACAAATTTCGCAAGTTCTGTCGGTTGATGTTGATCTCGATTGATCAGGAGCCTTTTGAAATCATTTTGGCCTACATTTAGATCATCACAACTGGCAAACCTTAAAATGAAATGGAGATCAGCAGCTTCGATAATAATCTCAACAAAGAAAAAATTGCATGAGAAAATAACCTACGACACTAAACACTCTTCAAACACACTGAAATTCTGAGTCCGCACAATAGTTTCACGTTCTCATGTAACTGAGTCACATCGTCACAAGATATAGCCGTCATTCAAAATTTGTAAATCTAATCCTGAAATTAGACACTCAAGAAAATGGCCCTCTTTCAGTTATGAAGTTACTGATCATAAACATGTCAGTGCCACAGCCCTCACAGGGCACAGGGCAAGCCCGCTCATCACCTCTTGTTGGGACGAGCTAATGGAACAAAAAGATGATTATTTACTCCTAGATGACAGCCGTCCTTATTACATGTACCGATAATTGGTTTTAATTATTAGAAGTTAATCCGCTTGGATCTTTTCTTTATTTTGTAGTGGGTGAACCAAGATTACACATAAAAAAATTAGAATATTATTATACTTTCAGGTTGTGTGAAACTTAATTTTGGAAACGTTTAGCGGCAATCGTACTTCATAATTATTTAGGGCTTGCAAACAAAAGAGTAACTTCCAGCTTCCAGAAGGTTGCTGTTGACTGCGCAGCGAAAGAGAAATGGGAGAGATTACATCACAGGGATTCCCGCCAGACAGGGACGATGAGGTGAGAAAGCGAAAATATGGGTGTGCCCTGCCTTCTTGTCTGTCGAATAGGACTAGACAATGCTTTCCCTGATCAAGGCCCAGCTCGTGTCGCTCACTTTTTCTTTATTAATTACAGCTCGCAGTAAGGAGCTTGGTTGGGCGAGCTACAACTGCTATAAGCAAGCAGCCGGCGGCCGCGTCCTTCGGCATAGTACTAGTAGTGGTTGAGCACGCCAAGCACCAGCTCGGGTGTATTCTCTTTATGGTGGGGTTTTACGTTATAGAGGCGAGCGCATTGTTCACTGTTATTTTTCTATCAAAATTTTTATCAATTAATTTTTTTAAATTAATTTATTTATTTTGGTCGTTTCGAGCTGGTCTGGCCCCAGCCAATCTGGCTGGGCATTGTCCACCCTGTCTATATAGACGAGCCGCATTTGTTTGGAATGAATATTTATAAAAGGGTCGATAAGATGAAGTTTAAAAAAGATGGCGATATTTACTCTGTGTAGCCTATGTGTGTGTGTGTTTTTTTTAGGTTTTTTTTTTTTGTTTTGTTTTGGGGTTTTTTTGCAAACTAGAATTCATTAGATCTGTAGCCTGGTTTCTTTATCTGACAGAAATTGTTTATGCTGGCCTGATCAAAAGAGACAATTTTAATGTCGTTGATGTTATTTTAAATGGCCAGATAATGTAGAATACTTATCTATAATTCCCAACGAAAGATCAAGCAGCTAAGGATTTCAAATAGATGATGATTTAAAATTCTATCGGCTTGTAGCAAAAGTAGAGTACAGTGCTGGTGGCAACAAAAAGCTTCGACCTTCGTTTATTGTTGTAGTGCGAACTTAAGAATAGGTTGTGCCTCTGAGTAACAATGCATATGTTATTTTCATTGTTATTGTGTCTTTTCAATGAAATGTGTAAATGTAAAACACATGCATTTTTTAAAATGTTGCCTTTCGATTAGTGTCATTTTAAATTAAGTGTGTGTGTGTGTGTTCGCGCTGTTGCACTCTTAGTATTATCGCACATTTATGCTGTGGGCGTAGTATTGTTCATTCTATCATTTTGCTTCCCTTACGCGATGTCTATCTCTCTTTCCCTTCTTTTCCCGTTTAAAATTCTCTTACTTAATTAATAATAATCACTATGAAATCAGACCAGCCACTCAATTTTATGGAGCGGATGATGAGCACTCTCAGTCTTGACCTTGACAAAAACATCCTTGACCTTAACGGTGGAAGGGTAGTAACTCTAATTACCGTCTGAACTCACCAACCGGCCGACAGCCAGGTCCTCTTTTGAGTGCTTTCTGCTTTAATTTAAGCCTGCTACACCAGTTCCATTGGGTCATTAGAGTGAGTGGCCTCATAATGATAATCTACCTGGGACAGAGAAGTGTTTAGATTTTAATCTAAAAAAAAAAACCAAGGTAATTAGAATCTAGATCTAGATCTAAATATCTAAAATTTAGTACTTTAGCATCTTAATGTTTGGCTATAGCTCAAGATCCAAGAATCGAGATTCTAAAATATCTATCTAGATCTAGATTCTAGATCTAGATATCTAGATCTAGAATCTAGATCTAATCTAAATTTCGTTAGATTAGATCGAGGTAAATGGTTGGCAACTTGGAAATGTCACCACTGGATGCAGGCCTATACTACATTAGATTAGATCTAAAAGGCTAGATGGAATTGAAACACACAGATTGAAGTTCACTCTTCCACTACTTCTCAACGTAATCCCCGTGGAGATCGATGCATTTTTGCCAGCGCAACAGCAGCGAATTGATACCCACTCAAAAGAAATCAGCGTCAAGATTATCAAACCAATTCCTCAATTCACTGATGAGGTTATCTTCTGTCTCGAAAGCCATGCCTACTAAATGGCGCTTCAAGGGTCCAACAAATGAAAGTCAGAGGGTGCCAGGTCTGGACTGTGGGCAGGATGAGGAAGAATTTCCCAACCGTAGCGCTGCAACCATTGCTGTGTAAGATTTGCTGAATGAGGGGTCGTATTATCGTGCTGAAGCACAACACCCCTTCTCAAGAGCCCAGGTCTTTTGCAACGAATTGCTTCTTTAAGGCGGTCAAGAGTGCTGCAGTATCGGGCAGCATTGATACACTGACCCTGTGGCAAAATGTCTAAGAGGATCACACCTTACGCATTACGTTGAGAAGTAGTGGAAGAGTGAACTTCAATCTGTGTAAGTTTCAAATTAATCTGATCAAAACTCTTTGAGTTATGCCCCTTTTCCTGTTTCTTTTCGGACATCCCTCGTATTACAGAAAATCATAAGTAAGGTGATGGCGCAATTTTTTTTTCAAAACTCTGTTTCTTATTTATGCAAATTAAATGATTTGATAATGAATTAAAAAATCATAGATTTTCCACGAAATCTTCAATAACTAACACATACCACAGAAAATGGTTGATATATAACGATATATTCAGAAGAAAGAATATTTTTAGTGCGTCTTATAGAGCAGAAAAATATCATTTAAATGATACCACTCTTGACTATGTTAGAAAGTTTGACTTTTGTGACTGAGCAGTTGAAAAGTCGGCATTTGTGCACATTTTTGTATTCTACTGCCGCTCCCCGTATGCAAAGGCAAGCCGCATCAGATAAGGTCGCCGGCACCTGTCAGATCTAATTACTGCAGGTGATAAATCTCTGCATGGCAGCCATGCGTCTAACCCACTAAGTCTCCTAAGCATGGAGGGATTTCTAGCCGGTCTCCTAAACTAAACTGCTACTCCTAACGTTAAAAAAAGGCCCCGTGAACTATTGTCAATAGATTTTATCTTGTAGATACTGTCCTTACCTTCATTATTTTTGACATGATTTTATTTGGATCTAAGCGATTCAGAATTGGGTTGTTTTTTTTCTTTCTCCACATTCCGTATATCTTGAAGCATCCAATTTTTTTCATATTGCATGTGTGTACCAAATTTTACTTCTCCATACATATTGGCACAAATGCTTAGATGATTTGATATTTGTTTTTTTTTTTTCAAGAAACATTTTCAGAATATTTCTATTTATTTATTAAGATAATGTCAAAAAAATTTCTGTAGTTTTTGTAAAATTATGTACCATGTGCAAATTTTTCAAGGAAAGGGGAACCTGCACTGAACTTCCTTGATTTTTTTTTCATTTAAAATGTATTTTCTTGAATGTTTTAGGCCTATAGTACCATTTAAAAAAAAAAACACTTTGAGTTGTCTTTTTTTTTAATTAAAAAATTAACTGCATTTTTTAAATAAAGTCTATTTTCTTCATTAAATTTGTCCCCAGTTTTCATCATGAAACTACTCTTGAGTGTTTCAACAATAAGGATCCTACAAGCACTGGATCCCAGCCTGAGGAATCATGCCCTTTCTTCCTGTATGAACCTGAGATATTTGGCCTCTTGGCCCTCTTTAGGGACCATCAGACTTGCTAGCAAAACTCATAAAAAGACTGTTTGGAGAGGTAAAAATTCTAAAACAAATGCTGCATGTATGACAGCTAACACATTCTCAAATAAGATTGTTTTGAATACTCGTGCTGGAGATTCCTTGCACCAAGATCCAGGTTCATTAATTCCAGATGCACCTAGATTTAATAAATGTACCACATCAAGCAATGTCAGAGAGATAATCAGTTCGAAAGCTTCTTTGGAAGAGGCATTGCTTCAATCTGAGTCTGATGTTCATCCTTGTTTGACTTTTACAAATTGCTCACAACAGAAATCTCAGCTGTCACTCCCGAAACAACAAAACTTTTTAAACCATTATCATCAAATTTGTTCAATGACAAAAATGAAAACATTTTACTTTTGCCATCGAAGCATACATACTTGTTTACACCCATATAATCAATGGCGCAATAAAAATTCCAGTTTGTGTTCAGACTTAAAACCTGTCCAGCTTTTTTCTGTGCCAAAAGAAACATTGCAGAACCTACATGGCAGTCATTATAACAATTTCTCCACAACCAGTTGGATTGTTAAGTCATCTCCACAATCATTGCAGCCATATCTCAAGCTGATACGATTTGACAAGCCAATTGGTGAGTACCACTTAATTAAACATATATCTGGTTTAGATGTTTTGTTTTCTCATACTTGCATTGGTAATGACATAATTATTCCAGATGAGGATTAAAGTTTTATAACATCTTCAAATATTATAAATGGTGAGGTTAGCCTACATGTTTAATCTTCAAGAGAGGAAAACTGTTATCATATGTGCATCATTATATCGGGGTAAAAAAATTTTTTATCCTATTTTAAATGGACAATTTAAAAATGTTGGTAGAGTGCTTTGAGTTTCAGTTATTTAGGCTTCTCATTTGCCATTGATAGTGAAAGTGACTGCTCGGCATATCCATACCTTCTGTTTTTTAAAAAAACATATAGCCAGTCTTGATTTTAATTTTGCCAGTAGTTCCCATTTCCTCATATCACCCAAGTTATTGTTGCTAGTATTTTTTACAAACTAAGTTGATCTTCTGAAAAAAAAATTCAGATCTGGATTTAAAATAAAACAGTCTGTTGGATATGTAGATATGCTCACATGTAGGTTACAGTTTGCCCTGTGGGTTTTTTTGGGTTTTTTTTAAGTCTGCATTTGAGAGATAGGACATGGCTTATTGTTAGCTACATAATTTATGTATTAATCAAAGCAACACATTGCTTGAAAACAGCGACTGTAAAGTAATGACTTATGGTTTCTAAATGAAACATCATAACATAATTAAATGTGAAAATGAATTTTTTAGGAATGTTGAAGGTTCAATGAAATCTTACCATTTAAATAATAGTTAATACTGTGAATGAATAAAAAAAAAACAAGCCTGTTAGATGACTTTTTTTCTGTTTTGGGGATGAAGAAAATGCTTTTGGGATGTTCTTTGCAGGAACAGAAGCAATTCACAAGTTTGCTTGCAAGCCTTAAATCAGGTCTGATGAATCAAATGCTAGAGAATGATGCCTTTGTTTCTTGTTCTTGAGAAGGAAAAGTTCAATTTCTTTGTAAAACCCAACAAATGATAAGGATTGGCCTGGCAAATTTATGAAAGTTCAATTGCGAGGAAAGTATTGTCTTTCAGATATATGTTTTTAATAGATTTTGATTCACTTAAATATAAACTGTTTGAAGTTATAGTGCAATTATATGAACTTACATCTTAAAATCAACTATAACTGCAGACTTGTTGAATGGGTATCCTATATTGATCTATAGGATTTATTTAAACATTTTTTTTTTATTATCCCTATCAATTTGCAGGAACATGGTTGCTTTACTGGCCGTGTACCTGGAGCATTGCTCTTGCTGCCCAACCAGGTGGCCTGCCTGATGTCAGAATTCTGGCACTGTTTGGTGCAGGTGCTTTCTTCATGCGTGGTGCTGGTTGCATTATCAATGACATGTGGGACAAGGACTTTGATAGTAAGGTCTGTCTGCCTACATTTTTTCACATTTTTTTTAGGTTTTCCAGTTTTTAATGTCTTAATCATATTTTTGCTGTTTTACAAATTTTATTAGCCACATCGCTTTAGGGCTTTTTATATTTCCTTTCGGTCAGTTTTGATTGATATAGTTGAAATTGTAAGGAGTTTTATGAATAATTTGATTGAGTTTTTGTGTATGTATATATATATACTGCATTTCTTTCAGGTGGAGCGAACAAAATCACGGCCTCTATCAGCAGGAGAGATCACACAGTTTCAAGCCCTGGTGTTCCTAGGTTCCCAGCTTAGTTGTGCTCTGGCCATTCTACTTCAGTTGAACTTGTATAGGTCAGATATTTTTGCTTTATGAAATTTTATCCCAGCATGCATATTTTAAAAATTTTTGGAGAAACTGAGCTGCATGTAAAACAGTTATTGAAGCCATATACAATGTTTTTATGGTGAAAGATCGGGGAAAAAATGGGTGTAGAATCAGGGGTAACTTTCTTTTAAGTGCCTAATAATGGGATCCCTTTTTTTTTAAATGATGTAGAATATTTCTATGCAATACAGAATGAATTTAGGGAGGACATCCACAGGGTGATCTAAAGTTATTTGACCAGTGGAAATGTGTGAGCAAAATCTAATCTAGTCAGCTTTAACTTAACTAATAATTCAATGTTGTCATTCTTCTATTTGGAAAAAAAATACCCATTTACATATTAATTTCTAAGACTTGGCATTGAAATTTGAATTTTCGGAATAATTGCAAGCGAAAAGCGTAGGCTTACCTATTTTGTGTTAGTTTTCAAGGAAGAGGATATGGATGCAAGCTTTTCTTGCTGGCGAGCAGTTAAATGTGATAGACATTCCCAGGTCAAATTGGAAATGGATAGTAACAACCAAATGAGCTTTCAGATTATTCTCTGCTCACCATCACTGTCCAATATTTCCAACAGTATTGAGTACATTTAAGAATCTAGACTGCCTGTGTAACAGCTACACAACTTATTTTAATTTATTTCCATTTTTCATATACATTATGTGTGCACATGATATAAATTATATGTACGTATAATTGAACAATAGGAGAATCATTTAAAGAATGGACCTTTTTTCTTCTCACAGCATTGTGCTGGGTGCCTCTTCCATGATTCTGGTAGTACTTTACCCTTTGGCAAAGCGCTTTACGTACTGGCCTCAGTTTGTTTTAGGTAAGGACTTTTTTTTTTATTTGTTTACATGTTGTTTCGTTTTTTTTTATTATAGATGTTCAAATTTGTAAAGTAAATTCCCTTTTTAAAAAGTGTAAGCCTTTTCCTTTAAAAATGATTAAGTAGAATATCAACCTCATGACATAAACTCTGTTTAACTCCACATTTCAGTCATTAAGGTTGTAGCAAGATAAAGCCATACTGAGTATGTAAAATCCCTGCAGTTACAAAATATTTTAATTTGTAGATATTTTATAAGCCTTTGAGCAGCCACTTTTTAAAGATGTTTTTAGCTCTTATTAGCTTTCATATGGTGGCTCTATATAGATATATGCAGATATAAGTAATTGCCTTTTGCAAAAGCGTTGGGATATTTCAGATAAATTCACCAGATATTATCATAGATTGTTGCTAGTTGAAATTACTCCATCTACAAATACTCTTGTATGAAATCATTTCAAATCGTGTAATTGTCTAGAAACAAAGATTTAAAATCTATAAAGCATTCAATTACGTTAAGAGTAGTCGCAAAGTTCAAGATCTCTTCAAATCCAGTACATTTTATATCTTTTTTTGCCAGTTGTTTCAGTCCCTTGTGCAGCTCTGCATTATAAATCAATGCTACTTAATATCGCATGTTTAGTCTTGCAGCAATATCATTATCAATAGTGTTAGTCCTCAGAGCCTTGATACCTGTGTTTTAACAACTAGGCCCAAGGTCAGTCAGTCTCCTGGAGTTAGATTTTTGTTTTGTAACCCCCATCAAATTGAAAAATATATCTTAAACTATTGTTCTTTTGTAGGTCCTGCATAACTTTCATGCAAAGGATTTATCAGTTTTTTAACAGTTTTTTTGTTGATGTTCTTTTTTTTTTTTTTCTGCTGTGATCCCACATTTCCACCCATTTAAATGTAGGCTTTAAAATTTATAGCTTCTCATCAGCCCAATTTCTTTTATGCACCTTATGTACTTATTTATTTTCTGAACATAAAGTTTCTAATTACAGTGGAACACGTTTAAACCGAAATTCTAGGGAATAGGATTTCTATTTTGGTTTAAATATATTTTGGCTTAAGCATAGTGCATTAAATAAGTAAGAGTAAAAGGAGAGTAACCATCTTCCGAAATATTAAGTTAAATCAATCCCAGCCATCGTCACACCACACCACTATCCACAAATCGTTATCTCTTTCTTATTCATTTCTTCATCTCCTTCTCTGTCCTTTTCAATTAAGAGGTTACTGCGCCTGTTATCAATGTAGAATAATAGAGCTCCCACAACTTCAACATCGCCTAAGTAAGATTTCCGGTCCTGAAGTCTCTACTTTTACAATTTAATAATCACACCTAAGTTTCCCAGTACTGAAGTTCTCTGTAAGACAGATGGCTTTATTACTGGCTGTGATGCAACAGTGTTTGCTTAGCTTAGCGCTGACGGGACCTAGACATGTAGGGAGTGCCTGGCACGGTCCCGCTGCATAACTGAGTGGTGGAAGAGAAGGGACGGGCAGGTGTGTGCACTAGACATAGACCTAGCCAGACATCTGGCCTGGCCGTCTGTAGTGTGAGGTACCGGTAACTAACAGTAATGGGTTTGTGTGGAGTAATGCGAGAAAGAAAGGGAAGGGCAAGGTGTGTTTAAAAAAAAAGTCTTTTTTTCATGTGTTGGTCGGACAGTGACTGGGCTTTCCCGGTAGTTTTTATTTCGCTTTAGCGATAGTTTGACAGCCAACGCTTTCGGTTTACTGCATGTTTAATAAGAAAGAATAAGAGGAAAAACGGAAAGCTCTTCAATTTCTTTTTGGTTTAGCCGTTTTTTCGGTTCAGCCGTTTTCGATTTAGATGTGGTCTACTGTATGTTTATTTGTCCAAGCAAAAGTTTTTGGGTTTTTTTCCCTTTGTTAAAGTTTTTTGATGGTACTAAAATGGAAAACAGCAATATTTATTTTTGTTTTCTGTCACCAGGCAAATTAAAATCATGATTTCATTTGTCACTGACACTGGCAGTTGATAAAATACTCAAAAGAGATTTAGGAAACATAGAACTATTGAAAGAAAGTCATAAAAAAGATAAGCAAGCAATAAGTATATTTTTATACCCAATAACTCCCTAAACCTGTAAAAAGATGGCTTTACTGTGGTGTGCTGCTTCTCCCAGGGCTCACCCTAAACTGGGGTGTTCTTCTCGCCTGGTCAGCTATACAAGGCTGTGTGGACCTGTCCTGCCTCAGCCTCTATGCTGCCTGCACACTCTACACGGTCATTTATGACACTATTTACTCTCACCAGGTACTGGACAAGAAGCTTCTATAAACCCAGGTTTCTTTCGGCCTAAAAAAAAAGCATACTGATTTTGTTTTTCAGGAAAATTTGATATTTGGTTTGTTTAACCTTTTTGTTTTTTAATAATTGTGTCTTTCATTCTGAAAAAGAGTTTATGAATTTTTCAAAAAGGCACTGCCATATATTAATATTCAATTAGGTTGTGTTTGTTCCAAGCATTTGTTCTTACTCCTTTTTACTTGGTAAAGCCTTAACGGCGAAACTATGTTACATTGTTACGGATATTCTGTGTTGTTTAATTTGTTCTTATAAGTTCGAGTTGATGATTGTATTCTTTTCCTATACTTACTCTAAACTGACAACATAAGTGAGCAAGTGAATACGGGGAAGAGTTTTGCTTTCCTCTATGATAGAAGCAAAAAAAAAAAAAAAAAAAATGAAGAGTTTATTTTGCAGAAAACTGAAATTGTTTCAAATTTTATATAGCAAAGAAGTTCACATCTAATTTGAATTGATGTATTAATTGTATATATACTATTTGAAAATTGTCACATCTCTAGCTTGTATGAGTATTTGGTTCATTTTTTAAAGGACTGTAGCTCTTGGTTTTACAAAATCTTGTGATGCCAAATAACCCAAGACATATCCCACATACACACACACACACCCTTTTTCCGCCTCCTTTCCCCCCATCCCAATCTTACTTTTTTTGTTTGTTGTAGAGCTAATAGTTTTGTAGGTGACAGTGTGGCAAAGTGAACTGTATTCAAGGTGGAAAAAAATGAATTTCTTTTAAATTAATTTGTTTAGGCTTTGATAAATAACAGTAATAGTTTCATGCTGCATGTAACTTGTCTTTTGAGAATTTTTTTTTTCCTTGTGTCCATGTTTAATATCGTCAAACAAAGTTATTGTTCTGTTCTTGTTTCTTTCTTGTACTCATGATGTTCTTTTTTAATTTACCAGTTTATAGTCTGCAACTCCTCATTAAACTTTGCCAAGGTCTATCTGTTTTGGGTCTGTGACTTTTTCCTTTTTTTTTTTCTAATTAAGAATAAAAGAAAACAGATATTTGAATATAGATTATATTATATTCATATATAAATAGAGATAGAGTTTAAAAAGTTTACTCAATCTTTAACTGCAGAAACGGCATAAGTATTTTATCTTTTTATTTCATTTGCTACATTTACTATTTTCTATTATTTACTGCATAATAGTTGCAATCCAAAGGTCTTTCTGCTGGACATATTCTGTCTTTGGTTGGTTGATTTCTATGCCTTTTTAAAGCTCTTTGATTTTTTTTTTCTTCTCATGATTATTTTTTTTTTTAAAGTAGTGTCTCAAAGCTCAGAAATTTGTATTTACTCTTTTGTAGCTTTTTTCACTACTTTAAACTTCCAACTTAAGCATAGAACTTTGAAAGTTGCAATGTGTCACATACCCTAAGCTACCAATAGTATCACATGCTTATATCTATCTAGAGTACAAAAATATAGTATCGTGTGCTTATTGTTTATACTTATATTGCTTTGCTTTGTAGTTTTTTATTTCAGTTAATGATTGAGAAAAATATTTAATCACTATAAATAGGTTTACAAATTGTGATAAATAGACACAGGGAAAAACAGAGATGGAGGATACATTACTTATAAATATCTTGGCTACCTACAAATAAACAAAAAGCTAGGCCAAATGCTGTTATCTGTCAAGCAATGTTTATCTTTTTATAAGGTGAGAGGCATAGGCTCCTCTGATTATGACTTGCTTCTGCTTCTTTATGGCTCATAGGTCTGTTCAGGTGAAGTTTAAATTTGTTTCAACTTTTCCCAAAAAACAATGCAGTTAGACAGAGAGATTATTATTATCCTTTTTTTAAATGCCAACCTCTGAAAATCCTTTATGTTCACCTTTATAAAACAAGGTCTGACGATAGGTATTAAAATGAGATTTTTTTCAATGTTTCAGTAGGAGGTAAGAGGTAGGTAGAAGATTCTAATGGGAGACTACAAAGTTATTATTTTTCTTCAGTATTTTTATGTTTCCTGGTTTTAGCGACTTTTGAAAAAAATGATCACTTTTTTTTTAAATCAAAATTCCTCATGCCTGCTTTTTTTTTCAAATGATTTCTAGTTTCCTTAGAGATGATTTGGACAGGAGCGGCCCTACATTCGTGTCCCCTTTCAGCACCCTCTATCCTGTTTCAGTTCATCTATTCATATACATTTTCAGTGTGAATAAAAGTGTGCAGGCAGGATGAGCAAGGCAGGCAGGTGTGCAAAAAAGCACATAATATATATAATCATTTCTCTCTAGCATTGCCTATATGCACTTGTGTCATCTTCAAATTCTGTAGGTTAATTGCAACAGTTGGACTATAATTAAGCTAGCACTTATTGACAAAGAAGAAATGCTTGATTTTGTCTGCTTAGTTTCTATGGCAAGCTTTGTCACTCTATAATGCTTATTGTATTCATATTCTCAGCCTTCTGGCATGCCAAAGCAAAACTGCTTACTCACAAGCCTACTGCCAGAAATGTCAATCCGCGCATTATAATTCCTGACTTTATGAAAGTATGAGCTTTAAAGTGTCAGGAGAAAGGAATTGAATGGGAGAGTGAATCTTACCGACAGGGTCATATATCCATGTCCTGGAATGTAAACAATTTTTGTTACATGCTCTCTTTTTTCTTTGCCATAGCTGTAGAAGAAATGAAAATGTATAGTCTTCTGGAGCGTTATCATTGACTACAGTTTAAAAACAGACAACGCAAAGCAAGCAATTGAAATAAAAGTTTCCATACTTTATCTTACCCAAATCACTAAAATGCCCCAAAACTCTTTTGAGTCAGTTTTTTTTTTTTTCAGTACATTAATAGAGACATTTTATAAAAATTATTGGAATCTACTGAATGAATCAGGATTGATTGCCCAATTTTCATTATCAGTGAAGTGAAATTCATTCTCAACAATCACCATTTTGCTGACCTGGCCTTTACTTCAGTTGTTTTTTTTAAAGTTATCCCCAAATATTGTAAAGCTAAATGACATTTCAAAAGCAGATCATTTTAAATTTGATGGTTGAACTTTCTCTAAAAACATAAATAATATATTTGACGGATTTTTCTTTTAAATCACCTCGCTTGCCTTCCACAATTTACCCCTATTGTGACTGGCATTTCTGCATTTGCAAATGAACACCGGCTTCCATCCTCTTTCTTTCTCCCTTCCAACCCATACCTAATCATCATTAGGGCTAACTTTCAACTATGGAGCCTTGCTGGGTTACTCGGCCGTTGCTGGCTCTGTGGACTGGGCCACTTGTTTGCCCATGTATTTCTCCTGTGTGTTGTGGACCCTGGTGTATGACACCATCTATGCTCACCAGGTAAGCTTGCTCTGACACCAGCCAAATTAATAACTCTCTGATACAACAGTTGTAATTCCTTTGTTGCACATGTTTGGATGTGGTGAGGGGTTGCCTTTCAGTTCGTATTTCCTCCTTGGCTGAAAGAATCTGTGACTATCGTTTAGTGGGAAGAGGAGAAGGTATACAATCAGTTTCATTTTTGTAAAAAAAACCTTGTTATAGAATTGTTGGAACACATAACTGAACGTTTAGTATGACTCAATCTTGTGATTACAATTCTAAGCCTTTATGAAATTATATCTAAAGTGTATATAAATATAACACTTCATTTAGCATTGCTATATTCTAATATGGACATTGGGGTTCAGTAGTATTGAGATCCCTTGCTCGACATAAATAAAACTCAAAAGGTAAAAGAAAGTCATTAGTGTTGATTATCTCAGCAATGTTCGTATACATACTCCTGTTTCCACTGTCATCTTGTAGATCATACCATGATCGAAACTTAAAACACTTAATACGTCTTTAATATTTATTGAAATAATCTGTAATTAATGAAATCCTTAATTATCACAAGAACATACTTGCCAGTACAAATTATTTTTCTGTTTCTGTACATTCCATTATCAATGGTTAAGAAAAAAAATTTTTTTTTTGAAGGCTTAGATTGGGAAAATGAACACAAGAACTACAAACTGAGAATATAAACACTATAACACGTTAACTGGACTTCATTTTTTTTTCTTTCAGGGTATTTCTCTATCAATCTCTGTACAACTTCTTTTTTTTTTTTGCTATGGCAATATGTAATAAAAAAATCGATAGGATTACCATAACTCTATTTTTTGCATAAAATTTTGCTCTTTACCAAAAAATCAATGCATTCTTTTTGTTATTACAACAGCTGAGGCAATGGAACTCTTCATTTAATTACAAGAACTTCTTTTCTCGCATTTTGATGTGGGAAATATTAGTTAATGTTTAAGTCATCGCATCAATCAGAATATGCTCTTCCTTTTAATCATCATAATATTTTTTTTCAAAACTTTACGTAAGCATGTTTTCCCCACAGGTGATTTTGGCATAGTTTTCCTTTGGGTGGTTTTGAATAAAAGTAAGCAAGCATTGATAGGGAAACAACTTAAAGTGCATAACGTTTCCACCCATAATATATTTTTTTATGGATGGTTAATATGCTTGAAGTACTTTCTTACTTTAGTTCACACCGCTTTGGAGATGTCACCAAAAAGATATTTATCAAAGTTTTATGGCCAATGTAAAGCATGCGGTGCCTCAGTTTTTTGTCCAGCATGCAGCTTGTAGTACTGCTTATAACTGTTGCTATTTCTCTAGCATTATTTTAAAACTGCAAGCATAAGTTAAATAATATTTTTCTTTGGTTATTACTTTTTTTGTTTTATATTTGTTTTGTGTTCATCACTACTCTTGAGATAGTTGTGTTGAGTTTTTCTTTCTTTTTTTTTTTTTTCTCAATAATTTGGCTTTCAATGTTTCAGCAATTGATCAAAAACTTGTGCTTCTTTTCTTACATTAGTTCTGAAAAGCTGAGGTCAAATAACAGACTTTACAAAAAGTTTAATCAATCTGTTTGTATTCTACCCATTCATTTAGTAAAGATATGCCAGTTTTACAAGAGCTCACAAATACTGACAAGTTTTCAATGCCTATCTAGGGATTGCCACACTGTCGCCTCATTTTAATAGATGAATCTTTTGCCAGTTTTGGGTTTATCATTATAAAACCTTTTTTTTTTTGTTTTTTCAGCAATACAGTGCAGTTACTCATATAATTTATTCATATATTTTATTTGTGTGTGTGTGTGTGTACTTTCTATTTCGTATTGATATTTATATTTTACCCAATCTGGTCTTACTTTTCACCTCAATGCTGTTTACAGGACAAATATGATGACCTTCTGATTGGAGTTAAGTCTACAGCAATACGTTTGGGCGAACAAACAAAACCAGTGCTTTCAGCTTTCACAGGTGCAATGGCTGCAGGCCTGGTCCTCTCGGGCACCATGTGTGATATGACCTGGCCCTATTACTTGGCTGTAGCTGTCACCACTGGCAGGTTAGCACAGCAGGTAAGTCACATGCTTATTTTTTTTTTCAAAGCCGATATTGCCTTTTTGTCTTAAGTGTCTGTAACCTCTCTTTGTGTAGATAGTTGTTATACTTCATCAATAATTAATGTTATGCTAGTCATGGTTGCTCTTTCAACATGAATAAAATAGTCATGAGATAATGAGGTTATAAATGTTCTGTAATACGGACATCCTAAAAGTGTTCACAACAACATTATTATTATGATAGACCTACTGACACTGAAATAAAAATTATTACATATTGAAAAGTGTTTTGTTCTCTTTTTTTAAAGTTTTAAGAATTGTTTGTTATTTTTTATATATATTTATTAGATTTACACAGTAGATCTAGAAGAAGCAGATGACTGTGCGAATGCCTTCAGAGGAAACTTCTACCTGGGAGCAGCCATGTTCATTGGAATCGTTATGAGTAACTATCTGAAGGGAAAGAGTAAGGATAGCACAGGAGAAAATGAGGAAGGATCTGAGGGCTTGAGTCAAGTCAGGGAGGACAGTCATGATGAGCTGACTCTCTCAAGCAAGCAAGGCACGGCGCAGGAGAGACAGAATGACAAAAAAGATACCGTTATGTTTATGCCAAGATAGATGCCACATTTTTTAATGCTTTTTTTTCCTTACCATTGTTAAAAAAATAGAGGGAAAATTTATGTTTTAAACATACGTTAGCATACATTATTGCTACAGACCCAAAAGTATTGTACTGAGAATGCAGTATTAGGTGGTGGTTAATCTTGCTATATAAATGAAGTGTTTATTTAAATGATTTCAAGCAGAAAGCTCTGAGGTGATATCAGTTTGTTAGTGTTAGTGTTTCACAACCTGAGTTTAAGAGATCTTTGAATTGGGATTGTTACTGTCATGTTCTTCTTTGGTTTTGTCTTTTGGGGGGGGGATTTTTTTGTTTTGTTTTTTTTTTTTTTGGGGGGGG
>BLXT01005430.1:215738-229161 GCA_019648995.1 Plakobranchus ocellatus
CCAAACAAGACCCTCCCTTCCCCCATTTTACAACTGAATCACGGCTCCTATTCTGCCTCCAAGCACATCAGCAGGTTTTCCAAACACCGACCATTATTATAACCCAAAGTTTAGGACCCGTGCAGATGGGTGTATTAGGAAATGGCAAAGTAAAGAGCCTTGCCTCGCGTTGAGCGTTAGCAATGCTGCAATATGGACCACACATGTTTTTATCGAGTCTCCATCGACCGTTTGGGTCTGTATCGTCCCCGCTAGGGAAATCTCTAGGGTCTATGTGAGAGAGGCAGAATATGCATTCGACACCCACTCACCCTCCTTTCCCTCTCTCTCGATCCCTTTGTCTTTTCTACGCCTTCCCCCATTTTCTCTCCATCTCACGTATGATCCCACACTACCCATTTTTTTTTCTTCTCTGTTTTCCCCCAACCCATCCTTTCCTTATTGTCAAAATGCCCGCTCAACAATTTTATATAAAAATGCTGCATCAAAGATAAAGTGGATCAAATGCTTTTAGAATTAAGGATAGGGACCAGTTCATCGAATTCGCCTTGTTGAATCTGTTGTATTTTGTTTCCTTTTGTGGGTGTGCAATATAATTCACTTTGTTAAAATCTGTTGTATTATGTTTTCTTTTGTGTGTGTGTGCATTATTGTCTTTACATCTTGACCCCTGTTCTGCAGAATTTTTTTATTGTTGTCCACGTTTTTTTTGTTTGTAATATTTGCCCTTTTTATTTGGGTGCTTTAGATACAAGAGACATCAACCATTGGTATTTTTCTAGTTTGCGATAATTGAGGGAGAATGAGTCTTAACAACTTTCTTTTTATCTTTTAAAAACCAAAATTCACAAACTATATATAACTTTGCCATTTTCAGTTAAAGAATGTGGCAAATCCATTGTTTTCACGTTTAAGTTTAATTCTAGTCACAATGCTTTCCTCATTTTCCTCTCCAAAGTGGGATCCTTTGGCTTTTATCAATTTTTCTTTTCCTGGCTTTAGTAAAAAGCTTTTAATGATTGCATAAGAGGGTTTAATTTTTAAAACTAAATTTTTTTATTTAACCTCCACTAGAAGGACTTCAGATTGTTTTGAATTTTAGTCAACAAGAGTATTGCTTCACACTCATGAANNNNAAAAAAGTTCCTTAATTTGTCATGGGCTGAGTCTCTGGCACTCTTTAAAGCCAGGAATATAGTGAGAAATCCCTTAAGGGCAAACACTTGGCTCTATGTTTGATGTGCATCAAATTGTTGAATGTCAAATGTTGCTGAGGGAAAGATTGGTTGGAAGGAACAGGATACAAAGATAGAGACTTGAATTATAGGAGTATAATTGGCATCATTTTCCATTTTCTTACAGCTATAAATAAATGCGTCTTTTTTCCCAGATCCTTCTCTTTCCCCCTCTCTGTCATTATTTCCCACACTATGCCTCCTTTTCTCTCTCTCTCTTGAGGACGTTCGTGGCTCAGTGGATAGCAAACCCACCCTGAGCCTTGCCACAATTGCCCTGGCTTGAAAAAAGGAAAGGCCTGCAAGCCTGAAAGTATCGAGTAATGGACAGACTATTCACAAAAACTGTCAAAGAGAAGGAAAGAAAATGGCTTATGGGGACTTTTCAAAACCCATCTATAGGAAGCGCTTAAGAAAAAAAAATAAAAAAAAATTTTAAAACCATTATTTTGTCATTCATTCTTTTAAGAAATGATATAAATATAAACAATTTTTTTTTGCTCATGTTCACTCTTTATAAACCTCATAAACTAAATTGTTATTATTTAATTTGTATTTCTTAATGTCTTCAGGGAGTTGAACCACAACGAGATTTCTTGGAGCATGGAGGATGTGACAGGTGTTTTCCATAGCCTGAACCGTTTGAACCGACTTGGTCTCAAAGCGAATGGTATCTCTACCATCCCAGTGCATGCCTTCTCTGGACTGCAGCAGCTGAAAGAGCTGAGCCTGGATGACAACGACATCACCTCTATCCAGGAGAATGCGTTTGAGACACTTCGCAAATTGGAGAGCTTGTAAGCTGCACAAGTCCTCATTTTAAGCACAAACTTTCTAGCTAGATGCTTGAAAAAGTGGTCAGAATTAACCATGAACTGAAGCAGATGTAATAAGATATTGTAAGAATGATTTTGCTATTGAAAAAATGTAAAAAAACAAAGATTTGATACCTAACATTAGAACAGAATGTTTGGACTTCATTGAATTGCGGCCAAGGAACTTTTCATATTTAATTGTTATGAATCTCTGCCCTTAGAATATTTAAGTTTAATACTATTAGAGTCGGCTTTTGGTGATACATACATTTTTCTGCCTTTGCCTTTGCTACCTCATTTGATTCTTCAAAAAAATTTTTTCTGATTCCAAAAGTTTAAACAATTTTATACGTCTGATTCTCACCACTGTTTTCTTTCTTTGTGTATCCACCAGAACATTCAACTCATCAAAATTCACCTGCGACTGTCACTTGTCATGGTTGCCAGACTGGCTTCAGGCCAATGGTTTTAGCTTTTCTGCCACAGGAACATGTTTTCACCCACCATTGTTAAAGGGAGTGCATCTGTATAAGGTTGACATGGACAAGAGTACAGACTGTAGTAAGCTCTTTTTAATTTTTTTTTTTTCAATTGTGTGGGGTTTTTTTCGCTGTTAATTAATTTATTAATGGCCCGGAATGTTCAGTTTTTGGTTTTATCCATATATCCCATCACCAGCAAAGTGATATCAGGCTCCAGGCCTTCAAACTTATTTTAAATACTGATGCAGGACTTGGCAATGGTCAAGGATTATTGAGTTATTAATTAATTATAGTTTTCACAATAATAAGTTTTTTTGTAAGTATGTGTTTTCAGCACTTTTTAAACCTATTTGTGCAGATGATGGCGAATACCTCAAGCCAGTCATATTTGAAAGTCCAAGGTCAACTGTTGGCTATAAGGGAGAGAATATGTCCTTGGAATGTGTCTCAGGGGTTGCTGGTAACAGTCAACCTATAATCAAGTGGAAGAAAGGAAAATCAATGGTTAGTAAAACAAAAATGTATCTTGGCAGAAACAGCTATAAGATCAAAATGCCAAAAAAGCTATATGGAGTCATTCAATTGTCCAGCTAAAAGTGTGATATGTGAAAAAGGCATCCTAAGACAACAAAACAAAGCAAAAAAAAAAAAATATGATATAAATAGTCAAGCATAATTATCCTAAGAAACAATCATACTGGGATGAGTAATTAGATCCTTGCAAACTCATACAGATGTTACTGATTATATCAGATGGATTGCAATTGTGTGAATGAAACTTGAATTATTTTCTTGTTTGGCATAGTGGGTTCCGGGTTCCATGTCATAGAATATATGATAAAATAGATTACAATTGTGTTAATGGAACTTGAATTATTTTCTTGTTTGGCATAGTGGGTTCCGGATTCTATGTTTGAGGTGACAGCAGCCAGAGATGGAGAGATTAATCGCTACACATCAAGGCTGTACCTCAGAAACATACAAGACTCGGCAGAAGGTTCCTACCAGTGCGTTGTTTCAAATGACTTTGGTCGGGCTTATTCTGAGAGGGCTCACATCACAGTTTACGGTAAGTCAAACATAGATTATAGTACTATTATTTTTTTATCTTTTTCTTAAGATTGAGGTTTGATCAGACATAAAAATCCAAACAAAAAAGGTACATTTAAGACAGAAATAATTGATGAAAAATAAAACATGTTTTTCATGTTCTCTTGATACCGCTCTTGGCTTTCAAACACAATTTTTTTTTTACATTTAATTTTGATTTCATAAAGCTTTGCATGACTTAAGCAATTCTCATTCATCTCCAGTGTATCCCGTGTTTACTGAGGAGCCCACAGATGTAACAGTGAAAGCTGGTAAGAATGCTGAGCTCAAGTGTGCGGCTACAGGTCAGCCCATGCCTACCATATCCTGGAAGAAGGACGGCGGAGACAACTTTCCTGCTGCCCGAGAGCGACGCATGCAAGTGTACCCAGATGATAGTCATTTCTACATCCTCAGTGTTCAGGCAGCAGATCAGGGTGTCTATACCTGCAAAGCTGAAAATGACGCAGGGACAGTCACCAGCAATGCCACAGTCACTGTCTTGGGTGAGTGGTTCAAACCAGTCTTGTCATGGGAAATATTATGTTTTTGTCAGCTGGTATGGCAATCAGAGTAGATGGGAAAACAAAGGGACTTCAATAGATATAGCTTTGACGATTCATACTATGTTAAGTATATATTGGTGAAGCATGGTACTTGAAAATGATCTTTTTATTGCATGTTATGATAGACACAGTGAGAGAAGAACCATGGTTACTTTAATTTATAGATACAGGATAAAATTCTTTCCTGCATAGAAAAAAGCTTTAACCGTAGAGGTGTATTACTGAAAGAATTTTTGTAAGTTGGTATCAAAGCCTAAAATAATACAAGTATTGGGCATTAAGACATGATTAAATAATTCTGATATTGACATGATCTGTTGTTAGCATATACTTCACTTTTTCCTGTTACTGATAATCCATTACCTATGTACATTATTTTTAGAAACACCTGATTTTGTGCAGCCAATGAAGAGAAAAAAGTCAACAAGGAAGGGTGATACATCAGTATTACAGTGCATGGCATCTGGTAGCCCACAACCTAAGCTGTCTTGGCTAAAGGATGGCAAAAGCCTTGTGGTAAGTCTGGAATTTCCAAACTTCTTTTCAAAATCAAGTTAATTTTAATCTTGTCATTTCATTTTAGCAGTGTATGGATTGTGAGATTATATATAGCCATAAGGCAACAAAATTTTATGCTTGAAATGTTGTGAGAGATGTTGAGCAAAAAAAAAAAAAAAAAAAAAAATTAAAGTTCATTAAGCATTTGAATGTTTAAAAAAAACCCAAAACACCAGTTTCCATAGATCGTGAGTACTAGAATTATCATTATTTTACAAGCTATCTATAAAAAAAGTCAATGCAGTTGTAATGAAATATGCTCTGAAATGTGCCAAATGAGCTTAGAAGTAAACTAATATTATAAACGTTCATGTTTTGAAGTACAAACAAGCTGTTGTCCATGTTTTACAGATGACACCTCGCCACTTTTTCACGGTAGACAGTCAAATCCTAGTAATTGTGGAGACCCAGTGGTCAGATGCTGGTGTCTATTCTTGCAGGATTTCTAACTCCTTGGGCACAGCGAAAGGCACCACAGAGTTGCAGGTACAGTCACTCAAAACTCTAAATGCTGTCAGGCTTTAGCAGTCCACACTTAGTCTTCTCTGGGATAGACAGTAATTCGTTGAAATGCTGTAGTTTGTCATTGCTACAATTATTTCAAGCAAAGCCAACATTTTTTTTAGTCTTTAAAGTTTTTGTTTTTTTTCTCATTACTTGTATACTTGCAGCTTCCAGAAAATTTAAGGCTTCAAGTTTTCTCTGTTAAATCAGGTAAAGTTGAAAATTATTTCAATGGAAATTGCCTGATTTCACATATTGGCTCAGATTATTTTCTGAAATATAATAACGTTCAACATTCTTGGCAATTGCATTTCTTAGTCTGCAAAAAAAAAAAAAATCCGGGAAAAGGAAAGAGATTTGAAAAGTCTGTCATTTTTTTTTCTCAGGTATTAAGTGCCTCAGGTGAAGCAGTAGATGCAAGCAGCAGCTCCTTCGGCCTGGATGACAAGTCCACTACAACCGGCATAATTATCATTGCTGTAGTGTGCTGTGTGGTTGGCACATCACTTGTCTGGGTGATTATCATCTACCAAACACGCAAGCGTCATGAGATGTACAGTGCTGCTCCATCTGGTATGTCATGGATCTTTGGCAACACTCTATGTCTGTTTTCAATAGCTGTAAAGGTTAGCTTTATTGCTCAACCATATGAACTCCTTTTTAGCTTTTATTGCTATATTCTTTCATTTTTTGTTGTACTTGTTGTAGACAGAATAATTTTTTGTGAGGAAATCATAAAGTTTAAACGGTTGGTGGAACGAGAAAATCCAAAAGTATCTGAGGACTTTGGCAAAATTTGAGGAGCCATTTGCTTAAATGCCAAGATTTCAGAGTAGTAAGTGTAGAGAATCAAAGGTTAGGGTAAGGTCAAAATAATTAAAAACAAGAAAGCTTGTGTGATAAATTTCATTGTTTAGAGAGAAGAAAAGAGATAAAAACAAAAAAGTGCATGTCATACATTACTCTCATTTTACTTTAATTTGTTCTGGGAGAAAAAAAAAAATAAAATGTATTACTCAGGTTTTACAGTTATGTTAATGGTAAAGAAAATCTTGTTTTTGGTGCATGTCAAAAGTAAAATTTATTATTGAATAAACTTGAAAAAAATGGATTAGGCACTATATAGTTTTGAGGATTAATGTATCAGGGCATTACATTAGTAGGCCAAGTATTAAGCTGGTTTTTTTTTATGTCAAAGGCCAAAACATGTCAGAGCCACTAGCTATTACTCCTGTGCTTGGGCTCCCTTACCTTACCTGTGCCCCATCTCTACCTGAGCTGAGTAACTGATCATTCTCATTTGATACTTCTTCCCTGGCAGATGAAACAACCCTCCCAGGAGAGGTGCCAAGCTCAGGGTATATGTCATCTGACAGAGAGGGCAGCTACTCCCAGGGGCCACTTACAACAGCAGGCTATCATTATCAAGGTAAGTATACATTACTTAGCTAAGGCATCCAGTTTCATATGTTCTGTGTTAAGAATCAGTCTATTTGATTTTTATTTGTTTTAAAGAAAATGTTTTAGATGGTTTGTGTGTGTGTGTGTATTATGTTTTTATTCCTCATTTACTCAGAAAAAAAGTCTCTGACGTTATATATTTAAAACAGGACCTTTTTTTTTTCCAAACAAATCCTTCACTAAATGTAGATTTCTTTGATCATCTTTTTACCTTTTTCCTTCTTAAAACAAAGAGCTCGTAGCTTCACATAATGTTATTTTCTCCCCCTCTGTCCAGGACTGGGTGCACATCAAGTACCAAACTGTAATAGTGGTGCTCCTTTGCTTTATGCACTCTGTCCACATCGAGATTTATTCCTTTGTCAGAACAATCTGATTTACATACAACTGTTTCAAACTTTTGCAGACTATCAGATGAAAGAATCAGGTTATGAGTCCTCTTCAGGCCAGTTCCGAGTGTGTCCAGTCATCTATCCCAATGGAGTGGATGAAGATGAGCCAGTCCATAGAATGACTGCTGGAGATCGTCTTCTCAGGCAGACAGCAAACGGTAAGTGTATGGGAGAGGTTTGAAGTATAAGGTCTTAGAGGAAAAAAAAAGATATTTCATATTGTCTCATCTTATCTCAATAAGTTTGTTTCAGGGAAACATGATTAAGTTTTTGATTATTAAAGATTGGTTGTGAAATTTCCATAGACTCTATATTCTGTATGAAATTCTTGCAAAAACTGACCAACTAACATTTTTTAAAAACTATTCTTGCCTAAAATGAAGGAACAGAATGTTAGAGGTAAACTTTTTTGAAGGTAACAATTGCGTTGTAAAATCTAATGATTCATTTCAGAATCTTCATGGATATTTATTTTTATCTGTACTTTTTTAAAATGAATAAAAATTATGTCTATTGATTACTCATTGAGTCATTCGATTTTGATGTTGTTGTATTAATTTTTTTAGCATCCAGAACAAGCCATCTTTTCCGAAAATAAAACTCATGTACTTTTTGTTATTTAACAGCAAATTCGGCAGGCAGCCTCCAGTATGCGGGCAGTGAAGGTGGAGATACCTTGGCAAGCCGTCATAGTACCAGCAGTGGACAGCACAGTGGGACAAGCGAGCAACTTAGCAGTCACTCCTGTCGCTCTGGCCATTCATCCAGCCCTGCAGGTCACAATCACCCACAGCTGCAGCTTCATGTCCAAACAGGCAACACTCTCAATGACTCTCATTCACCCATACCTCCCTTTGAGCTTTCTCCACTACCAGACTATTGTTCTAACTATGATGAGGAAAGTGGAATGCAGTCCCATTACATCGGGAGGTATGGAGGTCGAGGGTCATCGTCGGGTGCAAGGTCTCCTCTCACACCCTCTGCTCCTCCACTTCTTCAAACTTTTCATCCAAAGAAGCAAACATCGTCATCACATGAACGATTTCTTGCTAGCACTTTAGAGGGCACTAGCCATAGAAAAGAGAGGGATGAAAAGAGAAAGCTAATGTTCCCTCATAGGCGAGCAGTGTCTAGGGACGCTGTTGCAATCACAGAGAAAGACAGTGATGAGGATGGAGCCTGGGTTGATGAAAATGGGTTTCGACCCAGGACTCATAGTGATTCTTGTGATAAGAGAATGGTGGGCTACAACCAGTACCACCCTGTCTCTTTGGGCAAAGATGGCTTGCAAACCCAATGTTCAGGTTGTGGGTGCAGGCTAAGGGTTGGGGATCACCTTGATGACAGAAGCAGCTACATAAAGCAAGATGTGTTGTTACCTCATGAAATCCAAGTTGAAACGGGTTGTGTAAATTGTAGTGACTCTTGTAATTGTTACAGTAATAACAGTCCAATTCACAGCTGTACAAACGATAGAAACAGTCATAGAAATATTAATAATAACAATACCAGCATACCATTCACATCCTCTTCTGCATCTCCACTTTTGTCACCTCCTTCTCCATCATTATTGTACAGGCACAGTCATCATCATCCACATCAGCAAACAAAAGGACTTGCTGTTCATGGTAGAAAATCCCACCACTTGCAGGGTTGTGTAAATAAGAAAAATAATAATAATAATAATAATAATAATAATTATAGTAAAAAGACTTCCAGAAATCCTCAAAATGACTGTGCACTCGACAGTAGCACACATGGCAACTTGCCAAATGGTGGGCGCTCCAGCCCTCCTTGCTGCTGTGAGGTAATGAGGGACACCAAATACTGCACTACATGCACTCCACGCAGAGGGGAGGGAGAAGCAGAACATTTGAAAGAGTCGGGAGTGTTGTGTTGCCATCACTGCAGTCACCAGCAAAACCAGCCCCTTCTGAAGTCTCCCCACAAGATTTACACTCAGCAGAGCAGCGGGAGAGCTGGAGCATTGCAAACATCCCCTCTAGGAAAAGGAAGTTCCATGTCCTCAGGCACCTTAAGGCATGATCCCGGCTACTCAGGTTTGACCTGTTTTACTAAACTTTAAAATTTGTAGTGCTCATACAAAATGAGACGTAGCAGAGGCAACTGTTTTTAACTGAGATACAGTAGATAAAAATTCTAACAATTTTTCAATAAAATATTCATGTCTGTTTGGTTCATATCAATTGACATCTTTGAGTGGTGCTCTTCAGGATTTTTGAAGATCTGTTAGCTTGTAAACATACTTATTTGCTTTGTCGCTACTTTTGAAATTTTCATTGACTCTATATGTTGCCATTTGAAAAAAAAAAAGCCACGAAGTTCAATCTGAAGAAGTCACATATTCTTCAAAGTTTTGCATTTAGAAGTAGAGAAAGAACAATTTTATTTTTATGGAATGGTCCTTAGTTTAAAAAAAAAAAGAGATGGGAGAGGAAAGCTACCTCAATGTTTCACCAAATTTATCTACTTTTAGGTGCATGCTACACAAACTGATGGATAAAACATTTTGAAATTGTTTTTTCAGATTGTGAAAACTGTAAGCATGAAAACAAACTGCCTTCCAAGCATCATCCTCAATGTACAAGTAAGAATTTACTTTTAAATTTGGTTTTACGAGTCAATTTCATAGCACCTGTGATATATAACATAAAGATGTAACTACAATATTAGTGTTTTATTGTGTTATGGTGAAGGCAGCTTCTCACTGCAGTTTTTTTTCTTTCTTTCATCTTTTGAGGAACGCATTTCCCATTTGAACCCATGAGCTTGCCAAGCTCAAACTATGAAATGGTCAACTGCCTTGACAATGCTGATATCTCTATCTTTGAAACCTCAATTTGAAATCCCATCTATTCTTCCTTTCTTTTTCCTTTTCATAACAGTTTCAAATAGTTATAGAAACTGTTTGATAAAAATTAAAGCAATTTCTATTGTCTCGAAAAATATCAAGACTGCTAAACATAACAAAAATCCTTCCCATTAATTGACTTTACTGATTAGTAACTGTGTTAAATATTTAATTTAATGATTACTTTTATTATCATGATTTATTATAAATGAGGCTTAATTTTATCCAATTTTTAAAAATTTATTTCCTCAGATCATTCAAGCAAGCTTTCAAGCATTGGCAACCGTCCATCAGCTTCTCCACCTCCTTACTCGACACTTCGCCATACTCCTCCCCCTTACATTCTCCCTCCAGATCGGCTTCCAGTAGCTTCAGTAGCGGCAGCAGCACCTCGGGCTCCTAATAGGGCCTCACCAAGCACCATTCCAACCTCTCCTTCTCCCAGCAATAACAGCAGCAGCAAGAGTAAAAAAAACGGCAGCTCTCATGCCAAGAATAATGTCCATAGTGATGTATTGGTCAATAGTGTGAGAACAATAGATTTGTAGTCGTGTAATTTTTATACATTTATGAATCTCTCTCAAAAGTCTTGCAGAAGCATTAATAGATTTGACTCAAAAACTTGAATTATTGCTTATAATCTACAACTCTAATCATAAATTGAGGTACAAAAGTTGGGTTAATGCTTCCAGTAGTGTTATACTTTTCTGTTGTCTGCTAGTATTAGTTCTGGTTTTATTTGTCTACTTGTAAATCTGTGACTGGCTTTTCTTTTTGTAAAGTCAGAGATACAGAAAGGGGGACCAGAGCATTTTGCAATATTACATCAAGATAAGCTGGAAGCTCTCAATGTTTTTGTCTTCAATCATTGAATTGCCAAGTATGTTTCGGACAGCGAAACATCTTTTCTTTAAAGACTGAAAAAAAAAATGCCTTGTATGGATGGGCCTAAAATCAATAAGATTTGGATGGGGTCGCCTTTGAGACGAACAGCTTTGCTCTGAATTGATTGAGAGTTGATATGGTTTCAACCCGAGTGCTTTTTTTCCCCATTATGTTAAGAAGGCAAATTTGTTTTTTAAAGGGCGCTTTGTTTAAGGTTTTGGCAAACATTTCCAGCTTAGAAGACAAGCTTCAGCAGCATTATTTCAGTTTATTGTCATGTATTTGAATCAATCACATTTTAGAGGCAATTTTTGTTTCACAGTTGGAAAAAGGGTTATTTTTTTTTTTTCTATTTTAGGGAGGAGGAGAGGGCAGGTTGTTTATTCATCTTTAATTTTTTAAAAACTCTTTTTTGGTTTGTTTCTTATCATCAGAATGTCCATAACATTTGATTTGCGAAACAATTTTCTTTTATGTTGACAGTATTTTTTTTAGAAGTATAGATTTACATGAGGGCCTTTTGGAGAGAAAAATTATTTTAAAAAATGAGGTTGTGACATTCTTTATTTTATCAGTGGTTGTTAAAATTGCTATAAAATATTTTAAAAGACTTTTATGGTTTTTTTTTAATAGGTAAGCAATACTTGCATTTCAGCTTTGCTCGAAAGAGATCCAAGAAATCCCTCCTTCTTTTATTCATTTCAAGTGCATTATGTATATCTATGCAGCTCTCACTATTATATTCGAAATCCTTTACATGTATTGTTGATGTTATAAGAAATTATTGTTGGAAAATGGCAACATTGTAATCTTATGTATTTGAAAGTTGCATGATGCATTTTTTTTTCTTCACCAATTGGCTTAATGTGATTTAAGTAGAAAAGAAAAGGCAGGGAGAGGAAAGTGGAGGTAGCTCTCCTTTTTTTTTTTATATTTTTATTTTATTGGCATTTATTCGGGTTGGAATCAAAGTACTGCAAAGAAGAAAAAAAGGTTTCATTGAAAAATAATGATCACAAATGTTTTTGGATTGCAATAATAATAGGAAATGAATGAAATACCTGTGGGTTTTGTTTGTTTCTTTTGTAAATTTCTTGGGACGAAACATTAAAAACATGACCAAATTGGAAGAAATTCATTAGGTTGATTTTACTAAAGATTCTGAGCCTGAATCTGTGACAGAAGGTCATGACATTGTTCATATGTAACTCTCTACTTTTTCTTTTTTTTAAACTTCACATTTCTCCATTATTGATTTTGTATTTAATATTTTATTTGCCAAAAGCTAATGAATTGGGATCAATCTTTGGAGAACAGAAAATTAAGCTTGAACACACTGCATGGTGAGTCATCACTTGGGAGTCGTCATGATTTTTTTTATTAGAATTTCCACGTGTTCCCTTTTTACTCATGTTTTTGAAAACAAAGCTATGAAAATGGCTCTCTCTCTCTCATTTATCTTAAAATTTAAGGCCTGAAAATCATGAATGCACAGGCAAATTTTTTTGAAAATAAAAAAAATTCAGATAACAAGTAAGTTCAGCAAACAAAATCGCAAAAATCCTAGTCTTGACCTTCTGTCATAGGATATACACAAGGTTAAAATTTTCATTAGCATGAGCACATTTTGAATGCAAGTGGGTCAGATGTGTATTAACATCTTACAGTATGAGACATTTGTGCACAATGTGTGGCTTATCTTACTATTCTAAAATTCCATCATAATATTTTAGGGGATCATGTACTTTTTATATAACCTTTATCAAGAGGGGTGGGGGGTCTGCATGAAATATCTGATTTTGGTTGGGTGTCCAACACAAGTATAGTTAATCTCATGTCTTCCTCTCTTTTTCTGCTTTATGGAAACAGTGCCTAAATATTTACCCTGTACTCATGCTTGCTGCGCCTTCAGGGTTTTTTTTTTTTTTTTTTTTTGGCATTAAAGAATAATAGTTAAGTTATGTTTCGATTTTTTTTTTCAATGTAATGTATCAATATTATTATTTTTACTGGGTTGTTTTTTACATAATGTAAATAATATTGTAAATCTTCCAATTTGTGAGGAAGTTAATTTATATGCCAGCTTTTGTTATGCAAAAATTGTGTTTAACTTTAATTTATTGCACTTGACACTTGAACAATGCTGGCCAGCCTGGTTGTAAAGTATGTTGTTTTTTTATTTGTTCTGTTTTCTTAATTTTTTTGCTACAAGATATTTGATACCACTATAATGTTTATCATTTTTGATGATGGAAATCAATAAATTAGAAATATATGAAAGAGACTTGTTTTTGTTTAGTGTATATTATTTAATAGCATATTAACTATTTCATGTCCTTGTCAATGTTCGTGCTGGTAGTCCAGTATTTTAAGCATGTTTTTTTCCCTTTACTCACTTCTCCTCCACTTTGCCTTTTCTTTAAGTCTGTTTCAGTGTAATGAAAATGTACTTATTTTTTCCACCCAGCAATTTATTTTGTACTTGGGTTTTTTACTGCTGATTAGATTTCAATGAAATCAAGAAAACATTTTTACCAGGGGTATGTGGAAGGCGAAGTAAACCC
>BLXT01005430.1:435770-447687 GCA_019648995.1 Plakobranchus ocellatus
AGGTCTTTTGCGACGAATTGCTTCTTTAAGGCGGTCAAGAGTGCTGCAGTATCGGGATGCGAAAGGTGTGATCCTCTTAGACAGTTTGCCACAGGGTCAGTGTATCAATGCTGCCTGATACTGCAGCACTCTTGACCGCCTTAAAGAAGCAGTTCATCGCAAAAGACCTTGGCTCTTGAGAAGGGGTGCTGTGCTTCAGCCGGATAATGCGACCCCTCATTCAGCAAACCTTACACAGCAATGGCTGCAGTGCTATGTTTGGGAAATTCTTCCTCATCCTGCCCACAGTCCAGACCTGGCACCCTCTGACTTTCATTTGTTTGGACCCTTGAAGCGCCATTTAGGAGGCATGGCTTTCGAGACAGAAGATGACCTCATCAGTGAATTGAGGAATTGGTTTGATAATCTTGACGTTGATTTCTTTCGAGTGGGTATCAATTCGCTGCTGTCGCGCTGGCAAAAATGCATCGATCTCCACGGGGATTACGTTGAGAAGTAGTGAAAGAGTGAACTTCAATCTGTGTGAGTTTCAAATTTATCTGATCAACACTCTTTAAGTTATGCCCCTTTTCCTGTTTCTTTTCGGACATCCCTCGTACTAAGTATTTCCCTGAAAATTAAGTAAAAAAAACATGAAACTAATTTTTTGGTAAATTCTTCGAAATTGCTGGCAGTGATGGGAGATAAGAAATAGAAGTTATTTAAAAAGTATTGTCTAATATTTTCCCTTTGAAGCTTTCCAAAATAATACGGCTTGTATATGATATTTTTATTTTCTCTAGGTTTACCCTGAGGGCAATGGAGAAACAAGCTATCCAGGAGGAAAGTTTGGTCATTTTGGTGTAAACTATCCAATGAGAGTCGCTAACTCCACTTTTCTTGGTCTGTCCAAGGAAGACGCTATTACATTAGCCTACAGTGGCCCAGGTATGACTAAACATCTGGATACCCTATATCTATATTATTTTTATGAGCCAAAAAAAAAATTATAGATAAACAAGAGATATTTAGAAAATATTATCATGAAATAAAGATAAGATTATGTAAGATATGTTGAACAAACCAATATCTTGTTTAAAAAAGAGGGGTAATATTTCTGCCATGCTGTCTGAAACCGAAATCAGATGTGAAAAATATGTCACAGGTCACATAAAATCTGTTTGTGTTGTAATCTTTGCATAAAAGCGTCAAATTTTACATTTTAAAAATAAAATAAAGTTCGTATCATTAGATTTAAACTTTGAATAAAAGGAAATCATTAATTTTTCCTTGGAATTTTTTTTGTGGATTTTTTTAATGTTTATAATGAGCATTTATTAAACGAAAGAATGATCTATTGCTTTATTTTACTTCATTTATATAGAAAAAAATACTTTTTTCATGGACAAAATATTCATTTTAAGTTACAATCTGATATTAAAACTTATTTTTCCCAGGACAGCTCCGAAGGGAAATATTTGAGCTAGATAATGCAGCGACTTACTTCAATCTCCCTCCTAGAAAAGTCACCCAGCAAGGCACATACCATTACATGAGCACCCGCAACAATAATTTCTCTAACAGAGACCAGAAAGGGCAGGTGATTGTCAGTACTAACCAAAATGTAATGAAAGCCATTGGCTGGCTGGGAGGGAATGTCACTCTTGGTGATGGGTGAGTGTCACGCATGGCTTAGTGATTTAACACTGCCTGTGACAATGAGTTATTTTGAATGCCTGAAGAATAATCACTACAAAACTTGCCGAAAATGGAACAAATGTTTATTAATTTTAATTAGAAACAATTTCCGAACAGTAATTTAATGTCAACAACTCTTCAGATCTACAAGCTCTCTAACATCAGCGGTTTATCTCTCAACGGTCTCTACAAGCTCCCTCTAACGACATCACACCTGTTCTTATATACCTACCGCCCAAAGATTATAGAAAATACTAGCATAGGCTCATGACACAATAAAAGCAACACATTCTAGAATTTCTAGAACAAGGAAGATCTTACCGAATTATGTCATCAAAGTTAGCTAAAAATATCGGCCAATCAAACTTTCCTACTTTAAACACACTCACCATGGATATGATCTAACAACTTCCTATACACAAAGTTCCACTCCTTCGAGACCTTTTAGAAATTCCTAGATCTAAAAGGGTAAACAAAGCTAAAAGCAAAATAGTACTATTTTACTAAAAAGTAGGTCTAATCTAGGCCTATTCAAAACTTGACCAAACATTACAAATAAACAAGGCCACAACACAATATAATTCATTTTGAGTCTAGATCTAATCTAGATCTAGGCCTAATTCACACTCACGGTAACCAATTGTCACAGTGAGTGTTTTCTATGATTGTTTTATCTATATGGTTTAAAATCTTTGTGTAATCTTTTCTTTATAAATTTACACGGTGATGATTACTCTAAAAACTTAAAAAATCTTCTTACTCAAATTAAATGCAAAAAACCAGTTATTGGAACTGATTTTAAGACATGCAATTAAACTTTTTCCTAAACATGACACATAGCATAACATGCAATTTCTTTGCTCCAAGATGGACATGTTGTTACATTTTTGTTATTTCATTTGTTTATTTTCTTTTGTGTAATGTTTACAAACTATTTATCATGTTTTCTTGTAGATTAGCTAGGTTGAAGGTAAATGAAGGAACATTTGATGATCTGAAAAAGGTTCGACTTGAGAAGTGGTCAACAACTGGAGGAGAAAAAGCAATGAAAGCAGCAGGGAGATATCTTGATGTAAGGAAGTTTGAAAGCAAATCAAGTTTTTCCCAATCTAAATGGAAATCAAATTAGAACATATATGTTCCAAATGTACTCCAAGAACTCTTTCAGAAAATACATTACTTATGAAGAACATAAGCCAAGACATTTTGAGCTCTTTTAAATATGTGTAAATCCTTTACACTTTCGAACACCAAAATGCTTTTTTGACACCAGTTTTGGACTACATTCATGTTAACATAGAAAGAGCATAAGAGGGCCAGCTTGGATCTGGTTTAGAAGTTCTTGAAGAAATATTTGGTAAATTATTTTTAATAAAAATGCCCTCTGATGTTTGCCTTACACTCAAATGGCTTGGGTTTGTTTCCTCGTGCCATTGATAAAATTGAACTGAGGGGATGACTTCTGTGAGTAAAGACATAGCAATAGGTTTATTATCCTTTGTGTTGCAACTGAAAGTAACCAGATGGAATTCACTGTTGTATGTTTTGGGCCTAAGACAAGATAACATAATCACCCCATGGCGATAAAATAAAAATGAAAGCCAACAATTAGTATACCAAGATAACTTTCATTGAACATTTTTTTATAATTTCACATCCTATTTAGGAAGGTGATGGCTATGTCAGTGATTTTTATGTTGTGACCCCTGAGGACTTGGTCGCGGCGGATCAACCAGACAAAACATTTACTTTTGAGATGCAAATCTCAAATTCGGACGATGTAGAGGTATACCATGCCACACTTGACTTTTCTGGCTGGTCTCGAACAGATGCTGACATCAGAGGTGGAATGGCGAGAGTGCAAGCTCAGCGAGGTGGTATTTTTATAGCTCGTAGCCACAGCAAAGTTGCCATGATGTAGAGGTACAATAGCTTGTGTAGTAGTTATGGCGTTGGTAATTGGAAGTGTTATTTTTTTATTTCTGCCGCGATCCATCCAAGTGACAGGCCGTCCGTGAAGTCAAATTGCAGCAAGGCATAGCTTTCAATGCACAGCAAATTTTAGAATGATTTAAGTGTTGTAAAAACATATGCTATAAACCCATTAAATGCTTATATTTCTAAGGTTTAAAGACATCTTTTCTGTCTTATGTGAGATTAGCATGGAGCTTTAATGCTATGAACAAGACATTGTTGCCATTTTTATATTGCGATTTAGCACTACAATGTAAAGAAATGACTATGGAAGAATGTAAAGAAATCCTGAATAAATCATATATGCTTGTTTTGATTGCAAAACTAATAAAGGGATTGAAAGATTATACATATTTGTATGAGAAACATTAAAAAAGGATAGAATAAGAGTTGGTTTTTTTTGTGGCTAGGAGTTGAAATTGTGCGGGTTTTTTTCCTGTTTGAAGAACAAACTATTTTTACACGTTAGAGAAATGAACAAGTAAAACTCTACACATTTCCCTGAAAGCATTGCAAGAGAATAAAATGAGTCTCACTCTCTTTACGTAGTTTCAATGAGTTTGTTTGTGTAACAGCACCGCAAATCATTTTTTTTCAATTTTTTTTCTTAACTACTAGTTTTTCTCAAGTTGATTATATATGATATAAACACACACAGTATGGGGTTTATGCAATGATAAAGCAATTCATGAAATAAAAAATCACCTAAACTTTGACACAAAAGAAAATTCAAAAGACAACTCTAATCCTTAAATTTGCAATGTTTTATAATACTCTCCTATAGTGTTGAAAATCGGGTCATAAAACTATTGTGTACAAAATTAAGTTTTGAAAGAAAAAAAAAGATAAATGGTTTTGATCACTGATTTTGAGCTACGCTCTTCAATATATAACATGTTTTGTTAAGTCACAGCATTTAATTAATTTGAAAAAAGTGACACTGTTTGAATTTTTTCCTTCTGCCTTGTCATGAAAACAATTATTGGCATCTATCACTTAAACACGTAAGTTTATTTATTTTCAATATTATTCATTGAATAGGAAAGGATTGATACTAAAAATTGTTTTTAAAACATTGAATGCAAAATAATTTAATCTCATTCTGCTTTTTTTTTTTTCTTTTTTTTGTTTTTTCTTTTTGTAAATTCATGAATAAAAAATAATATGCAATTTTTTTAATTGCAGTATTTTGTCATAGCAGTGTAATATTTTTTGCATGTGGTATTTTATTTTTCATTCAAAATTGTGAATTACCCTACCTGAAAATATTTTATAACTGTAATGCTGACTTCAAAACCTGTTGAGTAAAACTTATTAGAAATAAAATGCATACCTGATAACTCAACGTTGGAAAGACCAGATTTTTCATGTCAAAATTCAAAAAAAAGAGTGACGGGAAATTAAAAAAAAAAAGTTTTTAAGACATTAAATAGCGGCTAGGCTATGTTTATGAAAAGCTTTTCTTACTGAAAAAAGCTTTTATCTGTAGGAAAGGGTCACACTTTTTCCATGTCAACTTTCCAGTCTTGATTTTTGAGAAACATTTAGTCTATGCTAACCATTCTTGTTTACAATTTGAAAGAATCGTTTTATGAATATTTTTAATAAGCAATGATAATCAAACTGAGTAACTACAAGGGTTTATTTTCTCATTTAAAGAAACCAATATTTACAAAAAGTAGAGCACCACTTGCAAAAGGCAACTTTAGGTTACACGCGTAATTTGTGGTATTCTAAAAATACAAATGACAAAATAGAAAAAAAAATGTTTTTAGTGCATTAATTTTAAATAGGGAAAACCTTCAGAATTTGTCAAAATTTTCAACATAATAAAGTTTGACAAACTTGTTTTACTACAGAAAATATAATAAAAAAACAATTAATATTCAAAGTTAAACAATGTAAAATCAACATAAAACACACCCACTTGAACATTTTGCCTACATTTTTCTCAGGCAAACTTTAATCAACAGAATACAAACGAAGTAACCTTAATTTGAGACGATCATGTTTGTTAACTATAACTACATGAGTGCATGGACAAGCACAAAATCCTTTGAGTATAATAGTATTTATAAGAGCATTTTTTTGTCATTAATTGAGGATTCTTCAATGAGCTACATAGAGACAAAAAAGTATCAATAGATGTCATTTAGAAGCTGCCATAATACCATTTCAAATAAAAACTTGTTGTTAATCCCTACTGGATCCAGCAAGTCCTAACCCAACATTCGTCATGCCAGTCTTGTCGATCTGTGATCAAGACATACATTTCTTTTGATTAATAAACAGTCAATCAGATTATAGTGTGTAAAATTTTGGGCTGCTGTTGCAGCTACATGAAGATTATTATCTGCCAGTGCCTTTTGCAGCCTGAAGGCAGTCTCTATAAAGAAACTTAAGTAAAGAGTGAGATAATTGTATACATTATAATGAAAAGATGTGAAATGACATATTTTTCAAAAATCATAAAATCAACTTTTGCTATGTGAAATAGTTTATCTAGAGTGTAGAGTATATACCAGATACTACATTTTGTTTGACTGCTGCAGAAGAATTGTTCACTCATTGGTGAATATACGTTGCTGGGAACAATGGAATTAATTTTGGTTGAATTTTTGGCTGAGAGTGTCTATAAAAAATATGAGTTTTGTAACTTTTCGTTGAAAACCATTAAATATACTACAACTTTTACACTAAAACGACCTTGTCATCAATCTCTATAAATGTTTTGATATATGAATATTCTAAGCTTATTTTTTTACCTAAATTTCATTAAAAAGACGAAAAGATTGCATATTTGAGAGCCTTATATTATTCTTTGCTTCTTGGTCATTGTAGAAAAAAACCCAAAAAACCCCTCCACTTTTACAGATAAAGCTTGGTTATGAAAGAGACAGAATTTTTTACTATCGATATTCATAACGCTGGGAGAAGTAAATGTGCCCTTCTTCAAAATTTAAATAATAAGATGTTCTATTTAAAACGTTTACAAAGCATTAGGCACCGACGACTTGATAAGGAAAGCAGGAACTGCGGAGGGATGATGCTTGCAGACTTTTGTTGGACCAGCTGCAACCATAACATTTATATCACAGTTGCGGCTACAGCTGTTAACAGAGAGAACTTTGATAATCTAAATCTATAACTTGCCTTTATCTTCTGCATGAGCTATATCCAAACAGCGTCCAGAACGCGCATCAGCGCCGAAAAAAAATTAAAACTCATTTGCATTTTCTTCAATAAATATGGTCGCATTTGTGTAACAGAAAGGAGAAAGCGGGCAATCTCAAGTGCTATCATTTTTGACGGCTCATGGAAGCGAGATAAGAAACGCATTAGGAAAGGAAAATAATGATTCAGATTTATGACTCTTTGTCTGCGAAGCGAGATACTGTGCATCCAACATGTGGAAAGGAATACACCAGAGATCCAACTGAAAACGTATGTATCAACAAATTTTGACGAGGCACATACTTTAGCCTTTCTTACTACGTTCCCGTAAGAATATTGCTTCTCTTAGCTTCGAGAATCAAATATACAGCAGCAGTGGGTAGGTCGGACATACCGAATGAAAATTGCATTGTCGAAAACTCAAGGGAAAAAAATTTGATGAAAAAAAATTTCTTGTTCGATGTGTAATTGCGAAGTATTTTTGAGATGCAAAAAACCTGCACGGGTCACCATCTTCGTCCGATCTCGAAATCACCGATGATACTGTATTAAAGATGTTCGTGAAATCTTGAGCTATGTATTCTATGAAAAGGCAAGTCCTCCTACTAAAACTTCAGAACATGTTAGGATTTCCATTCCTCTGAATCTCTGCGGGCGATAAGTGCTGGATATGGAAATTGCTCAGCCATGTTCTACTTTGCATGAGATTTAGGCACAGGTTCAAAGGCAAGAATTGGATAAGAATACTGGTCAACCTTGGTTAATGCAAAAATTGTGAATTATATTCGGAGAAGGAGAAAGCTGTAGCCAAGTTTCTTGATTAAAAATCGACCTTTTTCAACACCACATATTAAACTAGAAAAAGAAAATGCAGTTTTTCATTCCTATTGTGATGACTTGGATGTCATGTTATCAGGAAGTCTGATCATATTATGACTACAGGGTTCATACTTCAAGAGATAACAAGAGAGGAAAAGATGATGGTTGAGGATTTCCTTGGCAAAGGAAATAGCTATAGCTCAAGACAATGGATCAGGCCAACAAAGTAGCGGATGGAACTGGAAAAAAAATACAACACTTCAACCGTTCGTTAAGTCTCAACAGCTACCTGACCCTCTTGGCATTGAAGAAAATTTATTTTTTTTATAAATGCGCACAAATGCAACGCTACTTTCGTTTTAGCCTTCTCGCGAGTAAGTGAGAATATCTTGACGAAACTTACCATCTTTTCATGGAAAACTGACAAACGACCCATTGGTTCTAGGTCTTAATAATCCATTGGCCACCCTGCGGAAGAACCCCAGACTGTACACTTCCATTTTACGCCTGAGAATGTCACAACGCTGCCGCGTGGGTAACACTTGCCAGCTCTTTCGCATTCTTGTAAATGTTAAATTCCAATTAAATTAATGAATTAATGGTTTTTTCTATTTGAATATGTAATTTTTGTCAGCATTGTAGACGCAAGTTGAGCAATGAAATCATGATGCGTCGGTGATTTTGCATTTCGTAACAGGCGTTTTGGTCAATAACATCTCTAACCGATTTGATTATGCTTGCATTTAAAGAAATTTAACTTTTGGACGCCTTAGCGAGATGAATCATGACTTTACACGGGTATTTTATAGACTCTTAATTGCATTAACAATAAGAACTGAAGACATTTCAAACATTCATGCTTATTAAAGGGTATATTTTGTTTCGATTGCATTTTGCTTTTTTTGTGAGACATTATAACGAGCACAATAACCAAACACAATGCAGTAAGGTTACCTTTTAACGCTTCAGTGATCAAGTTAACCATAGAACGCCAACTACAAAGAACCATGTGCCTTGAATTTTAGTGCCATGAAGTCACTTCGAAATTAATAATAGTATACTCTTTTTATACACAAACGTGAGCGATCGGGAGCATTGGCTGACTTAATCGGCTGTGATATTTCTTGGGTTCAGATCAAGGGTTAGTTGCGCGTTGATGCTTTTGGCCTGTCACAGTTGTGAGAGTGTCTAGGCCAGTCCCCAGCAGTCAAATCCACTCGCCGGGTCTTGATAGACCTGGAGGCGGCTGCGTGATAGTGCGATAGTTGTCGTGTAGGTCTGACGCTACACAGCTCTTCCCTGCGCTGAAATCATAATCATCGAAATCGAAGAGGCGGTTGATAAGGTTGCCCAAATTTCTAAAACCTTGTTTGTTGCGGTGCTGCTTCGGGCATTGATTCATTTGTGAAGATGGCATCTGTGTCCGTCACGTCGAATGAAGACAACTTGAGCTTTTTCGGCGATTGTGTAATGACAGACTGTGAAATGCCATATTGTGAAATAGGGGGAGGAGGACTGTGAAATTTTATAAAACAAATTGAAAAGGATTGGAAAAAATAAAGGAAAAGAATGCTGTATTTTGGATAGTAAACTGGGGTTAATATGCTCTAGTGGAACAACATCACTGGTTTTCCATTGACTGCCTGTAACGGTGGTGTTTTTACTTTGCAAATAGCCAGTCCACAACAAGGTGATCTCTGGCCATCAGACCCTCCGTCAGGACAGGGTGACTGTGGTGAAACAGAAAACACGACCTGTGGTCGACATAAACCACGAAGTTTAACTAGATTTGATGGTCTCTCTCTTCTTCTGAAAGAAAACAAGCAGATGATGGAAAGAAATGTATTGTATCATATTTGCCAACCAGACGAAGTGCTGTGGTAACAGCAGATATATATATATAATATAGAGTATACGATGTAGAAAATTAGATCTTGTGGGATGGCGTTCGAAGTCTTGCTTAAGATTTGAATTAATTGAGCGTTGTTCTGAGGAGCGGGATTCATCTCTTGGATGTGACGGCAGAGAATGTCCCAAACATGTTCGATCGGGTTTGTGTCGGGTGATACTGCTGGCCAGGAATGGATGAGATCAATTTGTTGTCTAGCGAGGTAAGCTTATGTCTCCCGGGCACAATGGGCTGGGGCGTTGTCTCTCACTCTAGATGGGTGACGCGGATATAACAATCCTGTGCCGGGTGGTTACCCGTGGCCTCCTTGATCTTGGTCGGTCTCTTGTCGTTCTTGTGGTTCTGTACCTCGTCTGTAGATGGGTCCCTACTATAGTTAAAAGTCTCACTACATTTGTCACGGGAACACCTGCTTCGATGACCCCTATAGCATGCCCTCGCTCATCTGCACTGAGACGCAGCATGGTTGAAAGTCAGTTCTTTTCTACAGTTTTTAAACTTGCAACAAATGCAATATTTTCATAAAGTTATTCCACAACACAAAAACACTCAACAGAAAAATTCAAACAAAAGAAAACATACTTAACACACAGAAGTGAGCGTTCTCTCTTAGCTATATTGTAAAAATTTATTCAGAAGAAAGTAAATTCAACACGTTACGCTGTGTATAAATATTTATGTAATCCATTTTGGTTGAACAGACTTCTGCACAAAGAAAAAGTGTGAAGTTTTGTTGTTGTTGTTTTATTTTCTTGGAAATTATTATATATTTTGTGTGGTCTTGAGATAGGTTTCGATAGATAAACTCTGCCTCAACTTGTGCGAACCATGCGGCCTGGGTTCGAAACCCTAGACATAGGGGACTTAAGTACAACGACATCAACTGCCATGTTTTATTATTCGATCTATGACAACAAACTAGCTGACATTGCGTATAAACGAGATCTGTTTTACGATCAAACAAACTGAAATAATCGTAATATAACATTATAAATCTTAAGCAAATAGTTTCTTCAATTAAAAATAATAGATGTAGTCGGTTTTCCTCCTAACCCCACCTTATTCTCCTCTTAAAATCCATTTTATTACGATGTCTTATTCATTTCAAGAGCACGCCAGCCTCGTTACTCTTCTTGTATCTCAGAAGGTTCATTAACTTTTAATGGATCCTCTTTTAAGCAAAAAAGTTTGTTTTTGTGAAGATCGCGCGTTTGTAAAACTATGATCTCAGTTTTTAAGGTCATCGTCATCTGACGCTCAAATTCAACAAACTGCACAAGAGGGAGTGACCCTGTTGAGAATAATCACTACGGCTGACACAAGAACTTGCAGATCCTTGTTTAAACACTATCTGAACTAATACAGGCCGAGAAAAGGTAAAAGAGAAACCATACAATGTACCGAATCAAAAAGATAGCGTGATGGTGCAAGGGAGAGAACAAAAAATATCGGAACATCATATTTTCGATTTTATTCGAACAAATAGAAATAAGGAATCTGACAACTGTAACGCATGGGAAAAAATACAAAATCTTTTGACATTATTTCCATTGTTTACCAATTTTCTGGGATTCCCAAAAACCATGGTTACATTTCCATGGATAGCATTTCCAATTTTTTGACAATGTGTATGTATATCCTACTGGATAACGCTGACCGTTGTGTTCGCAGTCTGGAAAATATGGGAGAACCGATTTTTCTTTATTGAGATTACCAAAAAATTTAGACTGATTGTTAGACAGAAAAAAGAGTGCTGTGTGTCTCACATTTAGGTTGAATGTAAGACAGAAAAAGAGAGTACGAGCATCTCATCTTTAAGTGATTGTTAGACAGAAAAGAGAGTGTTTTCTGTCTCATCTTTAGGTTGATTGTCAGATAGAAAAAAAAGTGTTGTGCGTCTCATGTTTAGGTTGATTGTAAGACAGAAAAGATTGTTTTTCACCTCATCTTTAGGCTGTTTGTAAGATAGAAAAGATGGAAAGCAAGGAAATTCCTCTTAAGCAATTTGAATATGGGAAGTTTTCCTTAAATGGTGGTCGATAACCAAGGCTTTTCTATTTTACCTTAACATGCTTTGAAAAAAGATATAAAGGAAGGTGTCTCATCTCTTAGCGGTAATGAAAAGTTCAGGTTGCTGGATAGCTTCTTTCCTCTCACACATGAGTTTGCCTGTGACGACTAAGATGGACACCATACTTGAGATGGTTTTGGCCACCGACTGGCTTGTTTTCTTGTGAATTGAGATTTCCTGGCTGGTTCTATTAGGAGCAGGAGACTCACTAAGCACGACTCTTGTGCCGGTTTTTACCATCGACTGGCCTCTCTTTCGATGCCATGAGACCTGGTGAATCCTTCACCCCCCCC
>BLXT01005430.1:447726-460676 GCA_019648995.1 Plakobranchus ocellatus
CCCCCTCCTTTGTCCCCCTTTTCACTGGAAATTCAGCTTCATCCGCTCCTATGGTGTCGATTAGACCACAATCTGTGGCTCTATATTCTTTATGTGGCGCCATGAGGCCACAAACTGAGGTCATGGGGAAATCCGAAATAATAACCACAGGAGGAAATGATTCTGTCCAGGCCAAAAAAAAAAACCTGGATGTCCTCAGTTCCTCTTATTACTTTGAGCAAAATTCAAGGTAATTTTCTTAGTTACCTGCTAAGCCAACCAGATTCAATTTTTTTTCGCACTTATCGAAACCTTTCATTTAAGCTAAACAATTATGTCAAGATTCAAATCGTTATCTAATTTATTTTTTATTATAAAGATCCATCTAGCTAGTTTACCATTACCAACATATCAGAGATGGAGTGACTGAAGCTTTTAGTAGCAATTGCTGCGTTATTAGAAGTGAGTTGATGGTTGGAAAACAGAGAGAGGAAAAATGATAATAAAAAAGAGATAAAAAGGCAGAAAATAAGAAGACATCGACAAAAAAGTTGAGTTGATGAAAATATAAGTAGATAAAAGCTTTGAGGGGTACAGGAGTTCTGTAGATGGTATAGGAATTGGGAGCATTTTATTCTATAAATATCACAGTACGATAATTATTAAAGGAAGTATATAATCTTATTTTCCCTTACATTGTAGTCTGTTTCCGTCTAGACCGGAAAAAGCAGTACAAAGTAAAACACAGATCACCGCAATATAGGCCTTAAAAAAAGATACATATTTTAGCTTGACGTTATGAATCGACATTTTCAAGTAAAAAGAAAATAAATAAATAAATAAAATACAAAATTTAGCTGGATATTATTAATATTTCCTACATCTTCAAGCAAAGAACACATATTTTGAGTTTACAAAAAAATTCTAATGTGATAGGACTACAGCACAAAAAGACTGTCTCGATATTATATATTGCTATTAAAATAAACTTGAAAGATTAGTGTTTTTTTCTAAAAATTCCAAAGAACAAAATGGTCCAGAACTGTACGATAGTGATTCTTAAAGGATTTATTTCTGATCAAATTGATTGATTAAGGGAAATAGTTTTGCTTTTAAAAAAAACAACAAAACAAAAATCTCACAGACTAAATCGTCAAATATAAAATCACTTTGTCCCGTATTTTCTATGAATACATTTTGCTTTTCCTCTATTTAAAAACAGTATCTGTGAGAGCTAAATTGATGATGCTGTCAATGTATTTTACTTGTTCAATTAAAATAAAGATTAAAAAGTTTTTAAATTTACTCCTAATAATTTCAATAAATAAGATTACATATTCATATTAAAAGAATATGTTTATGCGATTTAAAGAAGAACAGTTTAATTATTATCTCAAATTATTATTGAAACAACAAGAGTCACATTCATTATTTAGATATAGGAATACAATATGAGCTTACAAATGGCATTTTTACTGACAGACAAACAATAACTTAAATCTCTATCCCATTCCGTCAAAAGACGTGCGAGTTAATACATTTGTGCTTTAATTCTCTTTTGGTAAGTAAATTTCAAAAATATATGAGAGCTCTAGCGCAATATCCTCAGAGACCTTACATAATTTTCTCTGTTTGCTCACATTTGATAATTTGGTGTCCTTATTTTTTATTGAAAGAGCACCGTTGTCGAGATAAAGACCTACAGTTCATGCAATGTCCTAAATACTGAAGTTATATACGAAAGACATATTGAAAATCTAAGAATTTTAAGATTTATAGTCTTATGAGAGACGTTGACTGGACCATAACTTTGATGATGTCCGTCATCGAGATAAAACTTTTAAAAACATCAATTAAGATAAGGCTTTCTAGAAAGAAAAATATGCTTCAAACTTTGAAATTTGAAATATTTAAAAACAGAACTGTCAAGTTTTAGAAACATTCTTTTTCTTAGAATAGAATCTTTCCTTTGAAACCGACGCATTGCATTATGACAGAAAGTCTGATGCTTATGTTTAAATGAATGCAAATATAATCACAAAGATTACATCCTCTAGGCAATATCATGTACAGCCTAAATTCATTTTGTTTGAATATTCAATTTTAAACACTTACAGTTAATTTTTCTTAGTTTTTTTTTTTTTTTGTTTGTGTGTGTGTGAGAGTAAAAATTTAAAAACTAAAATGAAATGCTATGAAGATACGTTCAAAGAAACGCGAGTGTAGAATATTACAACAAACAAGATATTTTTCATATAAACAAATCAAGTCTTACTAGGGATGCCATTTCTCAAACAGTGGTTGGATCTTCAGAGTCGATAAAATGAAGTTGAGTTTTGTCAGGTTTCAGATTTAGCGTCTGGCTGTTGGCACAAGCGAGTCAGCTACTGAAAGAAATATGTGATTGCAGGGATCTTTGTCCGCAAAGGACAACATCTGGTGGTACATGAGTGTTAAGCAATCGGTCGTAGCCAATCAAAGAGCAGTATCGTTGTGCCTACGTATCATTCAGCTTCTCTCACAATAAGTATATGACAGATCTTTCAAACATCTTTTACATTTAGATACTGATCAATAAAACTGTGACGCTCAACCGACAGCGTTTGTCCTTTTTGTGGGTCACATAATATACGCAATATTGTTTTTTCAATGGCAGAGGCGCTCAACTTTCAGCCACCAGCAGTCAAAAGAAACGCAGTATCGTAACTCTGTGATCCAGCAGCACTTTTTACACCTTGGTTTGTTTAATCTCATAGTTTCTCTCAAAGGGCTGACCGTTAAATTTGGGAAAAATCGCTAATACATGTGCAGTCTTTAACTTTATCGGATTTAAATGCTTTCGTAAATCCACCAATCGTTGTCTACGTTACCTCTGTTATATTTGCGCTATTGCACCACACACACACAAATTATATCCCTATTAAACCCTGCATACAAAACAAAGCAGTTCTTTACCAGACCTTGCACGCGGCAAGGATAAGCCTTTACAAAACCAAGTATACAAGAATAACGTCTTTACCAAATCTTACTTACAAGGTTTACTAAAAATCTTGTTCATGAATACGGCAGGATTTTACAAAACTTTCGACACAAGACAAGGTACATTTTTAACTAAAATTCCCTCAATACAAAGTAAACTTGACCAAACTTAGCACACAAACATGGCAATTCGAAAGTCAGTCTTGCTTTATGGAAAGATTCTAAAAGCCCACCCTACAAATTAATTTAAAATAAAAAAAAAGATGATTTGATTGACAGTTGTTGCAATAAAATTACATTTTTATTTGTGGCGTTTTTAATTTCCTTTTACGGAAAGTTGACAGGAAAGGGGCTTAATTTTTTATTGCTTTGTTGCAGAATTTTAAAACTTGGACTCATCCATTAATCGAAGTAAGCGGGTTGCGCTTAATACACAACATCTTGTAGTGACACACTTACGTCACCCTGCACCCTTCACTCTCATTGATGGAGTCTACGTGGCGCCACCAGAGAGAGGTCTGCACTAGACTGTACCTGCGACACGTTATATTTTTTTTCACAACACAGCGCTCAGTCTTCCCAAACGCTATTTCAACTTGCACTATGGGTTTTTTTTTTATTCCAAATTAACAAGCCTTGAATAAACCCCAATTCTATAGATAAGCGGCTAGATAGGTCTAGGTCTACCCTACATTTCATTAAAAAAAAAAAACTTGCTTTTTTTTTAGGAAAATACATAGCCTGCCTGTATCGGGAGATTATATTCATTTATTTATACTGGCCCGAGCCTTAAACTAAAGGACATGTTTAAAATTAGTGCAGTTTTCACAAAAACTCGAATGTGAACGGACAAATAAGCTTTACAATGAGAGAATCTTTTAACATAATTCTGGAAAATGTGAGAGAATACTTTTAAAATAATTCTTTTTCATTAGACTTAACACTGCCAGCAATTCCCAAAAGCCTTACAAAAGAGTTGAAAAACAAAATAAATCAAAACAAAGAGAAAGCAAGAAGCGGTCATGTGAAGAATTCTCATATGCTGCACATGGCAGCATTTCTTACTGAAAATAAGTATTTGGGCATGGTTTGACATGGTTTACAACGATAGGCAAATTTTATAGAGGACTGACGAGATTTTTAAGGAGATAATATTACAACGTAACTGATATGTAGAGAATGTTTCGAGAGGTGAATAACTGTTGCATAATGAGCTGGCAGAAAGAACAGCATTATTTTTAATGTCCCCTTTTTTTAAAATTCACGATCAATATTGAATGGGCTTTACGCGATTATTTCAAAACATTTTAGCTATGAAATTGTTGAATGATTGCCTACAAGAGAATGTGACCCTAATTTCATTCCTAAATGGTGGACTAGGCTTATCAACCCCAAACCAATATTAAATTACATGGATGCAAAATATCCAAGCAAGCGTATCAGCACAGACGAACATATTCATGCATATTTTTCATCTCTTTTCTCTCCCTCTCTCTTCTCTGTCTCTCTCACCCTCATTCTCTGTCTCTCCCTCTCCCTCTCTCTCTCTTTCTCTGATTCTCGATTTGACTAGTAAGCCTATCTTTTTTTTTTAAATATTCTCGAATGCTCCATTCCATACGGGCTGGTTCTCTTGAGCACCGCAGAAGCCCAGATTACCATGTAAACTTGAGTAATCGCCAGTCAAATCACGAATGTTCCAGAAAACTCCAGAAATCTTGTTTCGTTTTGTTTTGTTTTGTTTTAAAATAAAAACAACACCCTTGGTTACTAATACTTCACCGCTGTATTAGGCCAACACCACATGAGAACCTGTCTATACAGCTGTATATTTTTCTCATTGCCCTCTCTTCCTCTTTTCGGTCTCTTCAATTCTCAAAATAATGATCTTGGTGGCTACAACGTTGGTTCACTTTTCTACTACAAGGGATCTGAGCTTCCAATTGAGTGGTACGCTTTGTCAATGTAGATTTTATCTTATTACTGACTACTTGCAAATATACAAATTTATGTCACATTTATCCGTAAATTTGATTGTTTCGGACAATTAATTTCAGAAAAAGAAGCAACAAAAATGATTTAAAAAAAAAAAAAAAAAAATATTGTATTGCTAGGGCGTGGATTATGCAATAAACTTCTTTGCCTTTTGTATCATAATATTATTTTATCCCAAAATGCCTGAAATCGATATATTAATGTTAATGATTAATTTTTTTCCCGTTTAATGGCCATTATTTTTGTAATTATTTTAATTTTAGTATCGATTTAATGATCTTTCAGTTTCAAATATAAAAAAATCATTTGCATCTTCTGGTGCAATATCTCTACCAGTGATTTTGCTCCATGGGACACAAATTCATCTCACAGATCTCATCCCAGAAAACTGAGTGCTGGGTCAAAGATCGATTTGGCAGAAAAGTTTGGCTTTCCCACTGAAAAAAATGCAAAAGCCCGAGGATTTATTGTCAAGAACAATCCTGTTGTGAAGCTTTTCGATGGAGTTGATCTAGATCTTCGCCTGGCTGTTAATACAGCACAGTTTGGTCGTGTGTTTGAAGATTCGTAAGATTTCTCTTTGAACAAGTTTAGTTGAATTGTAAGTTGCAATGTGAGTATTTTAGATACAGCTAGAGCTGTAGTCTATGAGATATGATATGTGTGTCAAGATATTGATAGTAGATATTAATATCAAGTAAAATACATGCTGCTCTTCAGACAGAAGTGGTAATCTCATCTTCTCATATGAGCAACAGGAGAATAATCATCATCCAGTGCTTATCTATCATCAAACTCATCATCCCCGATTCTTTGTATCTTTAGCCATTCACTCACCTCACAAGTTGCTGTACCTTTCATATCTAATTTCTCTCTACCTGTTGATTATCCTCTGCATTGTCTTCACTCTTCAGCACCCGCTACAATATTTTTCTCCTTAGACCTTCATGTTTTTTCAGCTTGTATAATGAAAAAATAATTGAATCGATAATTCGATTAGAGTAAATGAAATAACAAGTGGGCTGAAAAGTCATTGTATTTTTCTTTTGATTTGCTTGTTCTTTGTGCCCTTAAAGATGACTAGAATATTGCATTTTTTGCTTGAATGAATATTACTTTGCACTACTTTTTCAGTATTTTTACTAACCAATCATTTATGTCTGCCATGTTTATCAGGTCCCACATTTTTGCTATGCGCCCAGTGCCTGAGGATCTAGAAATTAAAGCAGGTGCTGCTATCCGTAACCTGAATGTGAGGGGCAAGAGAGGAAAGATTGTACAGGTCTTTCCGGCTGTAGAATATGACTTTGTGCCTAATGTGCTGAAGGAGATTTTGTGCACATACAGTGAGAAAGGAACATTTTCATCCATATTTTTTACTGTTTTTAAACCTAATATTAGTATTGATCATATCTGGTAATATAATTAAAATTGGCAAGATCACCACTCGGGAAACACTACTAACAATGTAAAATCTAGGATCTGGAGGATTCAAGGGCAACTGAATTGATACATAAAGTAAATATAAAGAAGACAGTTGCCAAGTAAATACTATATTGAAAACTAAACGGTACTCAGAAAGTTAATTAATGATAAAATAAAACATTTAAACTTGTCACCGTTGGGTTAAGTGTTAGTTGATAGCTGCCTATTTTGTATTGATCGTACATAGTTGATAAATAGTAGTTTAACATTTTTTATGTGGACCATCATTGGAATTCCAAGAATGTTATTATCATATTAAGATTGTATGTGCAATTTTGCACCTTTTCTTATTCTTATACTTCTTCTTATTTTTTTTTACGTCTTCTAGTTGTCTAACTTAGTTTGTGGTCATGTGTATTTTTTAAATCATCACAAATTATACTATTGAATACTTTAGAGCTTATAGACTCTTGGGTTTTTGTTTTTTGGTTGTTTTTTTTCCTCTGTGTTTTTTGTTTTGTTTTGTTTTGTTTTGTTTCGAAAGCTTATTTTTCCATTATCATTTTGTCTCGAAAGCTCATTACTCGTGTTCTCATTTCGCTTTTGGTTTTAGATGGACTGGCTCTAATACAAAACCTAACAATAATCCTGGCCAGGGCTTGGCTGGCAGTGACCTCGGCATTTTTGTTCTATTAAATTTACAGGTGAAATTTCAAAACCTTTGAGGCAGATGATTTTTTAATTTATTTTTTGTTCTTGCAATTTTATTTTATAGATAATTTTCGATGATGTTTGCTCATAAAATGAAATATCAGTGGAATTTTTTTTTCCTGAAAGGAAACTTTCCATGTAAAAAAAAAAAAATCAATATCCAACTACACTATCCTGCTTCAAGCATAGGTGAACTAGTACAAGCTTATTTCTTACAGTTTGAGATGATAGGGACCTTCAATATAATATCAAAACCTTAAAAAAGGCACGTAAATTGTATTCTTAGAAATAATATGAAAGAAACAAAGCATAAGTAATGATGCACACAAAATAACTTTGCTTGAATACCGAAATAAGTTAGGGAAAAAATGCTAACATAAGCTTGTAAATGGGCATAATGTGAGAAAAGTATTAATTTATATTTACAAGCCTAGAAAGTTAGATAAGAAAATTAAACAGATTTTTCGGTGAATATTTGGGAATTGCTGGCAGTCTAATGAAAAAGAATTATTTTAAAAATATTCTCTCATATTTTCCAGAATTATTTTAAAAGATTTTCCCATTTTTTCTCTAAATGAAAGTGCCTGTAAATTAAACATCTTGTACAGGATGGTCCTGATTTTCTCTAGGTTTATTGTGAGGGCAATGGGCAAACAAATTATGCATGAAGAAAGTTTTGTCATTTTGATTTAAACTATTGAATGGATGCCGCTAACTCCACTTTTTTGGTCTGTCCAAGGAAGATGCCATTACATTAGCCTACTGTGACCCATGTATGATTGTAAACATGGATTCCTTATATCTGTATTACTTATATAAGCCAAAGCGAAAATTATAAATAAACAAGAAATATTTTAAAAATATGACCATAAAATATAGATTGTGTAAGACATGTTGAATAAACCAATGATTTTTTTTCTTTTTGTTCAAAAAGAATAATATTTCTGCCATGGTGCCTGAAATAAAAGCAGATTGAAAAATATATCATCGGTAACCTCAGATCTATTTGTGTTGCAAACTATACATCATTTAAAAATGTCAAACTTCACATTTTGAAAAATGAAATAAAATTTTCGCATTTTATTGTTAAATTTAAAATTTCAATATTGAAGTGAAATCATTTTTTTCATTGTTATTTTTGAGGATCTTTTTTCTAAATTTATAATGAGCATTCTTAAAAGAAGAATAAGCAATGGCTTTATTTTATTTCGTTTACAACAAAAAAGCAAAACAATAATTTTCTTATGGTTAAATATTCATTTTATGTTATATTTTGGATTCAAAACTTGTTTTGCCCAGGCCAGTTCCGAGAGGAAGTATCTGAGCTGGATGATGCAGGAACTTCCTTCGATCTCCCTCCAAGAAAAATTTCTTCTTAACATGATACCCAGCATAACTTATAACTCCTTTGGTCTTAGATGCACATGTTGTTATATTTTGTTATTTTCCTTTTTTCCTGGTGTTTAATGTTTACAAACAGTTTCTCTATATTTGTTTGTAGATTAGCTAGGTTGACTGTAAATGAAGGAACATTTGATAATCTGAAAAACGTTCGACTTGAGAAATGGTCAACTGAAGGAGAAAAAGCATTGAAGGCATCAGGCAGATATCTTGGTGTAAGGAAGTTTGAAAAGAAATGTAACGAATCAAGTTTTTCTCAATCTAAATGTAAAATCAAATTAGAACATTTCTGTTCCAAACTAACACTAGGGATCCATTCAGAAACTACATTTTTATTCATGTTCTTCATAAGCCAAGACAGATATCTTGATGTAAGGAAGTTTGAAAATAAGTGTAACTAATCAAATATTTCTCAATCTATATGTAAATTTAATTATAACATGTACACTAGGGATCCATCAGAAAATACATTTTTCTTTATGTTCTTCATAAGCCTAGACACACTGTGGCATTTTTGTAGCTGGCAGCCACAACAAGTTGCCATGATTGTGGGATTACAAAAGCTTTATAAAATAGAAAAAAATAAAATTTGTTTCTGCTTTTTCTCGTGCATGAGTATAAGGAAAACCTTCAGACTTTGTCAAAATTTTCATCATAAAAAAGTGACAAACTTGTTTTATAACAGAAAAATATAGTAACAACAATTAATATTCAAAGTTGAACAACGTAAAACCAATGTAAAAACAAACACGTTGACATTTTGCCTGCAGATTTCTCAGTCAAACTTTAATCAACAAGAATACAAACAAGTAACTTTAATTTGAGACGGCCATGTTTGTTAACTGTTACTACGTGACTTCATAGACAAGCACTAAATCCTTTGAATATTATAGTATTTCTAGAAGCATTTTTTAAAATTAATTGAGGATTCTTCAATGAGATGTAAAGAGACAAAAAAGTATGAATAGCTGTCATTCTAAATATTATTTCAAATTATAAACGTGTTGTTAACCTCCACTGAATTCAGCAAGTCCTAACCCAACAGTTGTCATCCCAGTCTCGTCGATCTGTAATTAAGACGGATGTAAAATGTTAAGCTGTTGTTGCAGCTACATGTAGATTATTATCTGATGGTACCTTTTGCAGTCTTAAGGCAGTCTCTATATCAACTAAAATAAAGAGTTGTATATTTGTATAATTGTATACATTATCATGAAAAGATTTGAAATGACATATTTTTCAAAGATCATAAAATCAACTTTTGCTATATGAAATAGTTTATCTGGAGAGTAGAGTTTATACCAGATACTGCATTTTATTTGACTACCGCAGAAGAATTGTTCACTGATTGGTGAATAAGCGTTGCAAGTAATTGGGAACAGGGGACTTAATTTAGGTGAAACTTTTAGCTGAGAGAGTCCATAAAAAAAGATGAATTTTGTAATTTTTCGTTGATAACCATTAAAATAATATACTACAAATTTTGTCAACAATCTCTATAAAATGTTTTGATACATGGGTATTCTAAGCTTATTTTTTACCCGAATTTCATTCAAAAGACGAAGGGATTGCAAATATAAGAGTCTTATATTATTTTTTTTTCTTTTCATCTTTGTTATTGTGGGAAAAAAACTACAAAAAAACCTCTACTTTTACCGATGAAGCTTGGTTATAAAAGAGACAGATTTTTTTACTATCGATATCCATAACGCTGGGAGAAGTAAATGTACCCTTCTTGAAAAATTAAATAACAAGATGTTTTATTTAAAACGTTTACAAAGCATCAGGCACAGACGATTTGATAAGGAAAACAGGAACTGCAGAGGGATGATGCTTGCAGACTTTTGTCGGACCAGCTGCAACTATAACATGGATATCACAATTGCGGCTACAGCTGTTAACAGGGAGAACTTTGATAATCTAAAACCATAACTTGTCTTTACCTTTTGAATAAGCCATATCCAAATAGGGTCCTGAACGTGCATAAGCGCCGAAAAAAATTAAAACTCATTTGCATTTTTTGCAATAAATATGGTAGCATTTGTGTAACGAAAGAAGAAAGCGGGCAATCTCAAGTGCTATCATTTTTGACGGCTCATGGAGGCGAGATAAGAAACGCATTAGGAAAGGAAAATAATGATTCAGATATATGATTCTTTGTCTGCGAAGCGAGAGACTGTACATCCAACACGTGGAATGGAATACACCAGAGATCCAACTGAAAACGTCTGTACCAACAAATTTGACAAGGCACATACTTTAGCCTTTCCAACTACGTTCCTGTAAGAATATTGCTTCTCTTAGCTTCGAGAATCAAATATACAGCAGCAGTGGGTAGGTTGGACACACCGAATTAAAACTGCTTTGTCGGAAACTCAGGCAAACAAATTGGATGAGAAACATTTCTTGGGACAAGGATTGAAAACAGACTAAGTTTCTTTATTTAATCCTGTCTCTAGCTCTGATTTTCTACCGGTGAAGCAATTCAAAAGACTTGTGAGGTGTCCATGCAGAGTATGTATACGTTTTTGCCCATCTTCTTCGATGTGTAATTAAGAAGTATTTTAGAGATGCAAAAGACTTGCCTGGGCATTCATCTTCATCCGATCTCGAAATCACCGATGATACTGTACTAAAGATGTTCATGAAATCTTGAGCTATGCATTCTATGAAAAGGCAAGCCCTCCCACTAAAACTGCAGAACGTCTTAGGATTTCCATTCCTCTGAATTTCTACGGGCGATAAGGGCTGGATATGGAAACTGCTCAGCCATGTTCTACTTTGCATGAGATTTAAGCACAGGTTCAGAGACAAGAATTTGATAAAAATACTGGACAACCTCGATTTATGCAAAAATTGTGAATTTGATTCGGAAATGGAGAAAGCTGTAGCTAAGTTTCTTGAAAATAAATCGACCTTTTTCAACACCAAATATTAAACTAGAAAAAGAAAATGCAGCTTTTCATTCCTATTGTGAAGACTTGGATGCTATGTTATCAGGAGGTCTGACTACAGGGTTCATGCTCCAAGAGATAACAAGAGAAGAAAAGATGATGGTTGAGAATTTCCTTGGTAAAGGGGAAAAAGCTACAATTCAAGACAATGGATCAGCCCAACAAAGTAGCAGACGGAAATGGAAATATTACAGCACTTCAACCATTTGTTAAGTCTCAGCAGCTACCTGACCCTCTTGGCATTAAGAACTTTTTTTTTCATAAATGCGCACAAATGCAACGCTACTTTCGTTTTAGCCTTCTCGCGAGTAAGTGAGAAATTCTTGACGAAACTTACCATCTTTTCATGGAAATCTGACAAACGACCCATCGGTTCTAGGTCTTACTAATCTTTGACCACAATGCGGAAGAATCCTGGACCTTACACTCAAATTTTCCGCTTGAGAATCTTACAACGCTGCCGTGTGGGTAACACTTCCTACCTGCGCCGCATTCTTGAAAATGTTAAATTCGTATTAAATTGATGAATTAATGGTTTTTTCTATTTGAATATGTAATTTTTGTCAGCATAGTAGACGCAAGTTGAGCAATTAAATCATGATGCGTCGGTGATTTTACATTTCGTACACGGCGTATTAGTCAATAACATCTCTAACCCGATTTGATAATGCTTGCTTTTAAAAAACTTTAACTTTTGAACACCTTAGCGAGATTAATCATGACTTTACGCGGATGTATGAACAATAAGAACTGAAGACATTTCAAACAGTCATGCTTATTAAGGGTATATATTGTTTCGATTGCCTTTTGCTCTTTTTGTGAGACATTGTAACGAGCACAATAACCGAACACAATGCAGTAAGGTTACGTTTTAATGCTTTAATGGCTAGGTTAACCCTAGAAATATCATCTACAAAAAAGCATGTGCCTTGAACTTTAGTGTCATGAAATCACTTCAAAATTAAAAATAGTATACTCGTTTGATACACAAGCGTAGGTGATCAGGAGCATCAGTTGAATTAATGGCCGTGATATTTTTTGGTTCAGAGCAAGGGTTAGTTGCGCGTTGATGCTTTTGGCCAGTCACAGTTGTAAGGGTGTCTAGGCCAGTCCCCAGCAGTCAAATTCATTCGCCGGGTCTTGATAGACCTGGAAGCGTCTATGAGTTAGTGAAGTCGTTGTCGAGTATGCCTGATGCTATACAGCTCTTCCCAACACTGGAATCATAGTTTTTTTTAAATCGAAGAGGCATTTGATTGTTTCGCCCAGATTTCTAAAAGCCTTGCTTGTTGCGGTGCAGCTTTAGGCGTTAATTCATTTGTGAAGATGGCAGCTGTGTCCGTCGCGTCGAATGAAACTTTTGCTCCTATATCTACCAGGTAACGTCGACCTGAACAGCGGTCTTTAACAAAAAGTTGTGGATCACACCGGCCAGGAGATGCAGATGTTACTACTGTCCCGCCACAGCGTTTCTCTGTTTTCTTTTTTTTTTTTTTTTTTTTTTTT
>BLXT01005442.1:30625-45143 GCA_019648995.1 Plakobranchus ocellatus
AGTAGAAGTTAGTGAGGACGTGGGAGAGGAGTGAGTGGCGGTGGAAAAGATATGAGGTATTTCTAATAATTGGACCATGTAACTAGGCTATAATTTGGAACAATGAAACTATAATTAATACTTAGTCTCGAAAGTCTTAAAGTATGTCACCCACACATCCACTTAAAAAATAGATGTGTATCCAGAATTATATCTTCGGTTACTCGGCAAGGTCTTTCAATACATCTATTTGAAATGTAGTCCTTATTTTTGTCTATGTCTCTATACACACAACAAGCAAACATTAGCTCTTTATTATCGAACATAACATTCACAACTCAATGGCATAGTGCATTTTTTTTGTATTAGCGTGAAATCTTTTTAGGCGTCTGCTCAGGTTAAAGGACAATCAAAAGAGTTAGAATCATAAGACATCGTGCACAGATGCCATTAGAATTGTATGTTTGCCCTTAATTGGGCTTGAACTGTAGATGTACATGGTATTTACAATCCGGTTTTGTTTTTTAAACAATATTTTTATCTGGACATAGCACTGCTCCGAACGTTAACAACAATAAGTTAATTTAAGCCGACTGTTACATAAAGATTGTCGCGGCTCCATCTTCCTCCCTCCCCCCACCTCCCTATGAGAGCACAATTTTCAAATATAAAATTAAATATGCACTGCATAGGTCAATACAAAAAATTCCTTACGATACGAGAATTCGAAACATTTGTAAGAAGAGGACAAAACAAACTCACAACATCTAAATAAAATTCTACCTCATTTCTCCATCAAAACTGCTTTTGTGGAAGAATGTACCGTCCTGGTGTGAGCGAAAGAAAATGTTTTTAGACTAATTGTTTCTTTAGTAAAATGAAAATTTCGTGTGTATTTTTAGTTCGAATATTTTCACAACGAGGTTTACGTCTGGCAAGACTACACAATGGAACAATGGGTTGTGAGTCTGCCCTGAGATCTGCAGGAACCATTTTGTCGCGGGTTCGAGCCCTGCATTCAGCGTCCCGGCCTGACGGAGGGCTTTAAAGTCTGATATCACCTCGTTGTGGACTGGCTATATACAATAACCCTACAAGTAAGCTGATAGTTCTTTTAAAAAATATAAATATCAAAACGAGTAAATCCACATCATTTTATGTGCAGAGGTCAATCATGATCACCAGGATAATACAATGTTATCAGAATCCGCGAATTTGAGTCAAAGATAGTATCAATTTATAGAGGATATAATACTCATCAAAGTTTCCACCTCTCTCACAGAAAAAAATAATTCTTTTTTCATTCAGAACATTGTAATTCACAAAACACATATGAGTAAGCTCAAACTATCTATATTGTCTCTTTAAAACATTTTTAGACATGGGAAAAGTTTTGATTCTTAAAGAAATAATATCTGCGTGTATGTTTTAAATCTAGGAATGAATGGACAATTTTTGGGAACGTTTCATATTATGTCGGGCCGAATACAGATATGGATGTAGACCTTAATCCTATTATGAATTTAGAATAAGGGGGTAAATATACCTTGAGATATGAAATTAGAAACGAAAATGCTTTATTCTGACTTTTTGTATGCGAAACTTTTCCTCTTTATTACATATAAAGTTTAAGTCGCTCGTACAGATTTACTAAATCGACAATTCCAACTAAAGGCTTCCCTTTTAGTCTTTTCTTACATGTTATTGTCAAGCCCTAGGATAAAGTCTAGATCTGGCTCATAACGCCCTAACCTCTTGATTCTTGCTACTAAAAATAAAACATAAAAAAAAAAATAAGTTCTTGGATCGCTCACAAAGAAAAAGAAATAACGATTATCTTTACAAACAATGCAGGATATTGTATTTGTTTCTTTATATTTCAACCAGTACTCGTGAAATTAAAAAAAAATAAATTTACACTTTTTCTTCAAAGAATGAAAAATTTTCCCAAGAAATTTCAGAAACCACCGGTCGGAGATAAATACCATCAACTACAAAAGTTTGAGAAATTTCTTTGTTTTCCCTTCTTCTGCTTTTTCTGTTTACTACAAAAAAAATCTGATTTGATCGCCGAAAAAAAAAAACGTTGATACCGTATTTTTGAACTTTTAAACTTTGTGTGGAAAAACTTTCACTTCAACAAAACAAGAGAGAGAAAACGAGCGAGCGAGTGTGCTAGATAGAGAGAAGGACAAGAGAAAGAGGTTAAGAGAGAGAGAGAGAGAGAGAGAGAGAGAGAGAGAGAGAGAGAGAGAAGAGAAGATAAATAGAGAGAGAAGAAAAAAAAAGAGAAAAAGGGAACGAGAAAGAGTCAAAAGAGAGAAGAGGAGAGAGAGACACAGAGAGAGAGAGACACACACAGAGAGCGAGAGATAGAGAGAGAGAGAGAGAGAGAGAGAGAGAGAGAGAGCCTGAAGAATTTGTAATAAATTTTACTAAAAATGAGGCAAATTCGCTCATTTGTACTTTATTATATTGCGATATAAATCAACAAACACAAAAGTAGACTTTGCTTCTTTTAATAGTTATTCTGAAGAGAACCCCAGTTACATCTTGTTAGATCTTTGTGTCTATAATCATAATTCCTCTAATTTAACAACGTATTTTTGAAAGCTTGCTCTACAAAGAAAATATTCTAAAGTTGATAATGTATGAAAGTTGCAGTTTTTTTTTCTTTTTAAATTTTAACTCATAGGCTTTCAAAAAGTTTAAATTTAAATTAAAAAAAAAAACAACAAACGAGTACTTGTAATGCATGGTATATGTTAAACAGATACATCATAGATATACATAGCTCGCTTTTGACACGCCGTTATAGAAATTATGGAGAAATTTAGTTACATTTTTCAGTAGCATAGGTATGCAAGGATTATAAGTTTTTAATCTTTTTTTAACTCTGACTCTGAGGCTTCAATAATTTTCCTATTTATGTATATGAAATAAATCAAAGGTTTGCATGGGGTGTCTTAGGCGGGCACTTCACATATGTACCTCCCACGTGTTCCACAGTGGCGGTCATTGAAACCATCAGTCCAGATTTCCACGCAGTCCTCGTTATACCAGTTGTCAGGTTGAAACCATTTCCATAGGATATACCTTGCAGGCTTATTGTCGTTGTAATAGTAAAAACCGCCTTCACTTTTTTGATCAGTTATTCCGGTGAAAAAGGGTCCCCAGCCTGTTCTTCTTGCGTACATCACCGCATAAGCTGCTTCCTGTCTATCGTCAGGCTGCAGAAGATATCCGCCAAGTTGTTTACAACGGTTATTCATTTTCTCTAGGTCGAAATTTTCAAATTCCTTACTTACGTGATACCGTCTGTTGCCGTAAACATCAGAGACGTGGTAGCTAACATAACCTATGAAAAAAAAAACAACAAAACAACCAAAAAACAATACGAATGTTGGTAAAAATGCGAATACATATACGAGCAAAAATACTTATAATCTTATTGACGCTCAGCAAAACGGAATTTCGGAACCCTCGAGTCAGTAATTGAAAGAAAGCAAAAACTCATTACACATTATTTTGTAAAACAAACTTGAGTACCTAATACTAACTCAAAGAAATGTAACGAAAAACTCCAAAAACCTGACATAGACAAATATGATCATTGTCTTAAGATAATATTTTTAAAAAGGACGACATAGCATTCATGCATTTTTCATTTACCGGTACTAAGAACCAAACAAATCCATATACTGTATTATATGTATTGGTGTACTTTGAACTTTATGTCAAGTAAAAAGTGACTTTAAATTTTGTATACAAGATTAGCTGTGGCGGAAGGGTGCATTAGAAGTCCAAACCCTTTCTCCTACTTTTTTGTTTTTATATTGTTTCCTCACAATATAGGGCAGAATTTACGAAATTCAGTTCATAATTGAAACCATAGAGATACACTAATCAATGGCTTTCATTCAAGGCTGCATTGGAAGCAAAAGTCAAGATTCTAAGTTAGATATCTAAATCAAGGTGTCATTGTCTAGATCTAGACAGGTATGGTTAGGCCTATAGATCTGGAGCAAAGGCATTAGAGGTTTAGATTTGATAGAATCTAGATCTAATCCAGGAAGAATGCATTACTTAAATCGTCCACTTTTACGAAAAATAACATTCAAAATAAACAAATACAATATAAAGTACAAATAAGGGAATGTCTCGGGATCTCATTTTATTTCATGCGGCGCGCATCTTATTCATATTTAGATTCATGGGTCCCTAAGATTACTGTACTATAACCACTCTCTGTCTCTCTGTTTCTCTCTTTCTCTCTCTCTCTCACTCTCTCGTCCTCACCCTTTCCTCTCTTCCTTTCCTTTGAATCACAGTGATGCTATTCCATTCAACCGTTCTACAGCAACTAGTTTTATATATCTGCCTAAATCTGGATGAGGTGCGCAAGTTTTTCTTTGTATTGGTATGTGTGTGAAAACTTTTGTGCGCAGTTGGTTGCAATTATTTATAAAATATATGTCCTAGATAAGGTGAGAAACATAATCTGTTATAGAGCCCTAGCAAAATACATAGTAGGGACGGATAAACTTGAGACCTAGGGTGTACAGATAGTTTTAGTACCATGGCGAGCTCATCTTCACACATGAGATTTAAAAACCTTTCACAACTCTGAAAGCATTACAAAATTTATAATAGGCTTATTTAAATCGACTTAGTTTTTTTGCATAGCAAATCGAAGGAATTTGACTAAAATAACATCTTGATGGGCTTGTATTTAATGTTTCTTTGTCTGCCTTTTTAAATTAGATTTTGGTTCATCCGAGCCGTCATGAGATCTTCAAATATGCTCACGACACGAACCCAAGGAGTTATTGATGGAGCTGTTCACTTTGCTCGGGAACTGTTATTACGGTAAGAAGATACCATGTTGAAATTGTTTCCTGTTTCACTCACTTTTTTACCAATCTTTACGGCTGAGAAGATTACAATTATAACGAAAAATTAAGAAAAAAGGAAAAGTGGATAGTTTTTCACAATACTATAGAGGGAGGATTAAGCTGAAGTAACCAGCGAGAGGTAAATTCACGCGAAAGATCAGGTCTAGTAAATCAACATCTCTAGTGCAGAAATTTAAATAGATTTCACAGATATTCAGTTACAACATTTTCTTTGCAATAGACGATTTCGAGACAGATATCTAAGGGCGTAGCAACAAAAGATTGATAAAGGCCATCTGGATCTTATTCCAGTCCCTATTCCATCAGTTTCATATATAAAACAATACTATTACTACTTTCGATCTTTAAATGCTGTCGAAGGTTCAAAATGTTTTCGAAATATAACTTAAGATGACCGCGTTATGCTGCTTAGGACAATTTGTACCACCCTAGATTTTTAGCTTCACCGCCCTTTTTATGATTTTGTTAGGGGTTTATAAATAGCTTTGATTTTTCCATTTTATCGCGAACAGTTGTATTACAATCGTTAAATCCTAGGTTTCATGGAATTCTGAAGAAGGCTAATTGCTCATTGACATCCTAGTTACAATATACTATCTCATGTTTCCATTTTATCCTTAAGGTCCTCCATAGGCCTTTATAACAGCTTCAATTCATTGCTTCAGGTATGGAAGAGATAATAATCACATCTGTCGTTAGAGTTTTGTGCAATTTATGGAATTTTCAAAAATAACTCCAAATTAGCCTTTTATGTCAGTCTTATTTCAATGAAGGTGTCTATCCCCATTTTTGAGGACCTATGTATTACTTTTTTCTTCATTATTTTTTTTGGCTCCAAGACAGACTCACCTTGCACCGATGCTATCATCAAAATACCGAGGAGCAGAAAGATCGGTAAGAGAGACATGATGGCTGGGAGAAAGAAATTTTGTAAAATCTTACATGTGCAAGTCATTAAAGGGGGTTACACTTATACATAGATCTACGAAATTTTACTCGAAAATATAGTGTGGAAAAAAACGTAAAAGGACTTTTTTACAAAACATCTGACATTTTGTGTGAAATGTGCACGGTCAGAGCAAAAAAAGTCAGAGTTGTGTCCAGGGGATGTGGAGGTTTTTATTTTTTTTTTTTTTTGGACAAGGAGGATTTGAAAATCTCTTCATGATGTTGGAGGATATTGCTTTCACCCTATATTGAAATATATTTTGAATATTTTTCCTTTCACTAAGTATTGGTGTATATTGGATACAAGTCATTTCCTCCTTCACTGACTTCTTGAATCTATTGAGACATCTAGATACAGATTTACATTATGGCTTCGTGGTCAAATACGAAAGTTGTTGAGTTATTGAAATCTATCGCCCAATAAGAAACTAAACACTACAGATATCTCTACAATGTGGACAAGGCCCAAATTAATCAAAAGTATTTTATAGCACTTTTTACTCCAGCAAAGAATATGACAAAAAAAAAAAGAAAAAAAAAACTTAAATGACCCATTTAAAAAAGAATAAAAAAGGGATCGGATTATTGTGGCCAGGGAAATATGACTTTTTATTATTTTCACCTCAAGTTATCTTATCCCTCCAGCCTTTTTTTAAAGGCAGAAATCGTGTCGAAGGAAGCCTGTTCTGCTTAGGATTGTGTTCAACTGACAAAAGCACTTCAGCAAAATAGCCCAAGATTCAACGTACTTGGAATGCCTATCTGAATACATTTTAGTAATAGGAAATTGCAAATGGAATAAAGTCCATTAAATCGGTACTGAAAGAAACTAATGTTGAACGATTACTAATTAAAACCATAAGACGGAAGCAACTACAGTTTTTGGGACAGACCTGTCGACATAACGATTTAGAATACTTGGTAACCGCAGGAAAGATTGAAGACAAGGGTAGTAGAGGTAGACAAATAATAACCTTTATTGAAAGGCTTAACTCATAGGTAATGGTAGCATTAACACTTTTACAAGGTTAACTGAAAACATGTTTGAGTCGAGGATAATGATTGCCAATATCTGTTTCAGACGGAACAGCTAAAGAAGAGAAATAGCGTTTAAACGCACGACTAAATATCTTTTGCGGGTAAAGTAAAAGTTGGTGCGTTTGGAGAAAGCATTCATGTCCTTTACAAAGAATTTATTTGTATTGATAAATCACTGAGAAATTATTCCCCTTGTTCCTCTTTTCCCACACACCCAAAAAAAAAAAAATCCATCAAGCCTCCACCAATACTTACAATTATCATTTTCTTGAGATCCCTCTTTTAAGAATTCTTTACTTCCCTGCAGCAGAAAGCTAGCGCCTATATTTTTATATGCATATAAAACACTGTTTTCCTTGGATATTTTTTCGTTTTTATTATGTTCTCCTTGACTTTTGTGACAAGTCATGCTCACTTTTCAAATGATTTAAGTTTTACAACCTTATTGGACGTGGGAACAGGTGGAAAGTCTATTAACGGTAGCCGCTTTAGCAAAACTTCAAATTGCAAAACAAGTGGTCCTTATATTAGAGCAAAAACCTCTTTCCCACTATCTGTAACTCTCTACGTTTGTTATATATTTCCTTTAAAAGTCAACTTATCAAAGTAGTAGTTGCAGATCTGGTTTAAAACTCTGTTCATTTGAAAGACCTTCAGATTCATCAACGTTCTAAGCGGTAAATGTGAGTCTTTTAAAATTACTCGTTAAAAATAGCCTCTCCACTATAGTTAGACTTTTAAATTAGTACAAAATGTTATTAGGAAAGACGAAGACAACTAGACTCTGAATGTGTTTCCCCCCCCTCTCCAATTCCATTATTTTTTGCAGCATCCTCATCATTTTTGCATATGACATGTAGGAATAGTTATAGTTTGAATAAATATTCTTTATTTGAACATATCTTGGTATACTTTTTTTTTTCCTTCTTTGTGACTGTCCAATTTGCTTGTTGCGTAGTTATTTTTTCAATTTTTAGTAACAATTCAACAAAGTCAGGTTGGAAAAATATAAATAGTTTTATAAAGCAAGTAGTCTATATGTAATCTCTATTCATTTTCAAACACTATGATATCGAGGGCCGCCACGTAAACTATGGTAACTCATGTTTTGCAAATTTTACAGGAGACAAAAAAAACTTCACAGTTTCTTTTATTCTGACGACACCAGTTTGATTTTTACACATAAACGTCCACATAACAAGGGCTAATAGTCTATGTCTTTATTTTTCATTATTATTACATAATATGCTAATTATCTGAGTTACAATATTTTGTCATATAAAAGATCACACGTAAACTATTGTATCTCGAGTTACAATAAATTTTCAAGTGCCAGTCCACGCGAATACTATGGTAAGTCTGAGTTACAATAGTTTACGCGTGAAGTAGAGCCGGCATGTAAACACTTACAATTGTTTTCCCAAGTAGAAAACTGACTTTTATTTACTTAAATGCATTAATTTATTTTCATCTTTTACTTGATATATCCCAACAAATACAACAGTTGCATTGCAATGGTAAAAAAGCGTATTAATTAGTATTCAAAGTGTCAAGTCATTCATAATATATCGTTTGGAATATAAAAAAAACATAAAATACATAAAACTTAAGCAAACTTATTGAGCCATAAAATTAAGACTTAGGCTTGAAATAAAACACTCAGTCTCCGAACTTAAGGTTAGCAGTCTTTTTTTTTTTCTAGATAACCATGCAAAACAAACATAAGCTCCAGACAAGATTATATGCATTATGTGTTGAGTTATATTGTTGTTATTGCATGTGTGTAACTCATTACATTACAAATATGAAAACAGTAATATCAAATTATAATGATATTTATGTGGGTTTATTTTTTCATATTTTTCATCTAGGCAATAATATTTGTTATAATGTACTATAATTTATTCTTGAAAATTCATATTATTAATTCTTTACTCGTAAAGAAAAGGCCAATAAGACAAAGATTTAGCTGCCTGAAATACAAAGCATTTATGGTATCTTTATCTTTAAGAGGTTGAAAAATTGATGGTGAACTTTGGGAATAATTTGAGCTTTACAAAGAGACTGTAAATCATCATATTTGTCTTTATCGATCCCAGGACCTTTTCCGAAATTGAGCACATCCAATTTAATCTCATGAAAATCAACACTGTGCTTCACTTTCCTTATTCTCTGAGCTAGATTGAGCTGATGGTACCGTGTATCATAATCATACAAAATGTGAACAATGTTGGGATTTTCTTTGGTTATTTTCATGGATTTAATGTTTAACCATTGCACTTTTTGTCTATCAACGTCGAGGTAGAAATTTTTAAATAGCCAGCAACTTGTTTAAAATAAAAAAAGCAATGCTCATCAAGTTCCTTAACAATGTAATGGGGATTCGTACGTTTAGCAGCACTTATTACACCCGCCCAATGTGGCGAAGTGTAGATGTCCAAATCTTTACTTACACGCTCTAAAGTGGGATGGACACTGTCGTTCTCATTCTTACTGTGGCCTTTAATGAAAAAATTGTGCTCTCTTTGTGAAAAACCAAAGTTAGTTAAAGCATACCACAGCATGGTAAGAAAATATTTGTTTCGGTTTTGACCGCCGCAAGAATTGGAATACAATGATACAAATTCAACACCTCTCTCGTGTGCACACTTGAGATAATCAAACACACAAGATCCGATCTCATTCGACCCTCTTGCAGCAATACCTTCATGCCATACATTGCAAACAGCTTGACCACTTCCAAGGTCATACAGTGATAAATTAAATGTATTTAATTTCCTCTTATTAAACAAGACTGATGCATTTGAATGGGGGATCATCAAGACTTCCTGTAAATCAAAACAAAGTGAAAGTTTCTTCTTGTTTGTCCTACTTTCCTCTTTGTCTTTGATCTTTTTCTCCTGTACTCTGGCTTTGTTTCGATGATGGTCATTGTACAGCTGCTTTTGTTTATTCTTCTCGTCAAGAGACAGGTTTTCGAAAGAGACACAAAAATCGCATCTATCTTTGCTTGGATTATGGAAACCAAGATTAAACTCCGTTCGAAACAGTTCACAGTAGACGGTAGAAGAAGCAATGGTAACTGTTTGCTTCTTATGCCTAGTTTCACAATAGAGCCTGTACATCGTGGCTAAATTTAGTGAAGCACCTAGATACAGCCTCTCGCTATCCTTGCGGCAGTAATGACTCTCTACTGTGGGAAAGGACCTAATGTGAGCTCTTATCCTTTCCCTTTCCACCTTATCAAATCGGACATTTTTTTATGCCTCCCTCGCATGTCTGGCGACATATGACCACCCTCATCTTTTTTAGAAAGTGCCGTGAAAACAAACTGATCACTTAATCCCAATGTGTGCAAAAAGAATGTTTTACAGACAGGGATCTTCTCTCCATCTATTTCCAAATGGTATTTCACGCTTTTCGCTCTCTGGACGTCGCATTGCCAGTTGCCTTATCATTGACAGCACCATTGTGGCAAATGTATATTCTTTTGTCAATGCTCACTGTCTGCCGAAACAAATGGAATATTGTTTCTCTCTGTTCTCTATCGATCCTACCATGGCATTGTATTCTGCAGGCTGTTCCACAGCCGGCCTTCATTATCTTTCTGCCCACAACCTTGCCTTTCCTGTTTGTGTATTCTTCTCCCAAATTAAGGGCTTTCTTTCTCTTCATGTCTTTTCAACTGCTTTCATTCCGTCTTCTCTTCCTGCCCCTCACTATTTGGGACATCTCTGGAGAAGCAACAATGCTAGTATCTGTGGGCATATAGTCCAAGTCTTCAGTCTGTGAAGCTGTAGATATAGGGATGAGAGTCTCCGGAGAATGTGAAAAGCAGTCTTGATTTCCCACTCGGAGCTCTTCGTTAGCAGGTGGTGGAAAAAGTCGATATGGCTCTCTGTTATTGTCTTGTGGCTCACAATCTGAGCCACCAGGATCGGCTATGAGACGCATGGCATCCACAGACACTTGCATATACTTCAAAGGTGTTATTGGCTGCGACTATGTGCTTTTCCGTGGGGTTCTCATCTTCTGTGTGGGCATCCAGTCATTATCTGATGGCTGGTCATCCTGAGGTACATAATCTGGATCTTTGTCAGAGTTCCAGTCACTTTGATCGGAGCTACTAGCCCAGGATGTGGCAAGGACTTTTCTCCTCGTTTTCCTTCTCACATAACTCTTTCTTTGAATCTGCACGAGAGGTAAGTCATCTGAGTCTGACTGTGAGAAAACCTGGTCCAAGCCTTTGCCTTGCTTCTGGATAGATGCAAGAGGCACATCAGAATCTGAAGATTCTTCAAACCTAGAAGGCACAACTGGCTGAAGATTGTGTTAAACAGGCTCTAAGGTTTTCACCTGTAAATCCACTAGTGTAAGCTCAAAGGGACATGATGATAGCCCCAAAAATGTTGCCAAAGAGATAAGATACTGTTTAAACTCTGCTGCTGAGACATGAGATGTTCTAACAGTGGTCCCATCTGGACTTGCCATTCCTGCAGAGTCCCTGCTGTGTGGATCAAAGATATAGTAGATATCATATTCTTTAACTATTGCAGATGAAAACGCCGGCGTGCATGAGCCAAGAATAAGGATTGCGAAATTGTTCACATTTAAAACCGCAGTTTCTATAGAAAAGTATGGTGGGTCATCATTCATAGCTTCCAACAAACCAGTGAAAGAATTCGTCATCTGAAGATCCACTTGGTAGTCACATACTGTCAACTGCTTTGGTAGGGAGTTGACTGGCGGGTAGTCTTCATTTAAGTGTCCAAATAGGGTAGAGTGTAGGTTGTCTCCTTGGTCTAGAATGTGGTCTAAATCATGGGTTTCCCATGTAGAGATAGATTTGTTAAGATGATAAACAAGAGCTGCAACTGAGTTGCTGATGCACTGGCGTCCTCTGTTGGTGAAGACGAGAGCACCTTGGTGGAGTGTACCGTGTATGGACATTGTGCTGCAGTAAATCAGGCTTCTGTAAATAGAAGGATACAAGAATTCAGAGGCGGGGGCAATTCAAGGTAGAGAGGGAAAGGCAGAATGAGAATGTGTGTAGGAAAAAGTTAATACGATAAGCAAAAACGACAAAAAGTAAAAAAAAAAACCATAGGGACGCTATCAGGCAACCAAAAAACCTCATATTGTCCTTATCTCTAAATTATCGTAAATAATAGTAATTAAAAAAGTGAAATAAAATGTAATAAATATTACAAACTCAAATAGACATAACTTTTGTAGCTTTAAATTTTATATTTCATGAATAACTTTTATCTTTCTAGCAGCGAGGAATGATATTGTCTCAATACCTAGCTATCCCTCTTTTTCTCTATATCAATCGCCCAGTCTTTATCTCTGTTGTTATCATTCTAACTCTTTCTCTCTCTATCTTGCTCTCTTTTTCTTCCTGTGTCTCTACCTTTCTTTCACTCTCTCTTTTCTCTCTTGCCTGCTTATTCTATCTTTACCTTTCTCTGGCACACCTACTCACTTTCTGTTTCTCTTTCTATGTATCTTTCTTTCTCTCTCTCTCTCTTTCGCTCGCTCGCTCTCTTCTTCTTTCACTATTTTTAAATTAATGTCTTAAAAATTTTGATTTTTAGTTAAGCTGTTATAATTCTCAGAGTGTAAGACTTAAACAAAATTATTTTTCTAATTTTCGCTTTCTCTAGTTAAAAGCGCGCAACAAGCATAGATTTTTTCTCATTCCTAAAACAATTTTTCAGTCGAAGAATGTAAAATAAATTCAAAACTTACCAGATGGATCTCGCAAGCAAGTTATTTCTTGACTCAAAGCTGGCTTTCGCAGAATTCTGTTGTGCAGTAAATGAGCTGTTACTCGTCTCTGTCTAAATAGGCAAACTCTACAATATTTATAACGAAATCGAATAATACGAAGGAATTAGGTTCTCACTGATAAAATCTTTTACGCCTTTTGATACCTATCGGATATCAGTTTATTCGGGAACGGTGATTGTCATTACGCTTTGCAGTAAGGGACATCGACTTTCAAAGGCCCTTAAATTCATCTTTCGGTTTTTAAAAGGTAAATGTGAAACAAAAACGGTTACAAAACTAAAAATCTCTTTCATACACCGTTCCTAAGAAAATTTGAAAGTAATCTCGATTCAGGTAACTACTGGTTGTGTCCATTAAAGTACTCAATTTCCCCAAAACTGACTTGTGCTCCTATTGAGCGCGCTGCATTTTTGCGGTACATTTTCAGCAATTTATCATTGTAAACACCGTTTCTGTGACAGGGAAAAGCAGCATATATTTGAAGTGTTATATCACTTCATCTTTTAGGAAAACTAGATATTCTTCACAACATATTTTTTAGAGGGATGACCACAAACAACTTGTGTCGTATAAAGCTCACACCGAAAAGGTTATGCACTTGGAAATGTATTGTATCTCAGCAGGACATGACTAATCCTGTAATATCTACGCGCGTAAACTATTGTAACTCGGAGTTACAATACCTTGCCTCTCTTTTCCTGCCGCGTATACTATGGTATCTTGACTTACAATAGTATACGCGGCAAAAATTAGCTGTAATTAGATACAACATTTTAAAACAATGGAATATTTCTCTTAATTTTAAAAATTTTTGTCTAAAACTTTGTTGGTATGTGCGTGATGACTAGAGTGTTCTACATGCCAAAAATCTCAATTTTGGAAAAAATCCGAGTTACCATAGTTTACGTGGCGGCCCCCGATATATGATAAGGCTATATTTGATGAAAACTCGACCCTATAAGGACCCTTTAAAAATTCCCTATGACGATTTTCATAAAAAAACTCAAAAACGGGCAGTCACGAAAGAGTTAAAATGCCGTCACAGCATCATAAATTAAATGTTATTGGCAATGATAACTAAGTGTTCGCATAGTGTCTTTTGGCCTTTTTTTTTCAACATTTTTTAGTCAACAATATAGCAACGGTTGCTTTTTTTAAAACGCATCTGCTCTGACTATAAAATCTTTGTTGGGATGAGTAATTATAATTAAAGACTCTGATCTGATTGCTTATTTAATGGCATTTATCCCTTTTTGCACATTCCTCTGGCCATTGAACATTTTTGCGTTCCCTGTTTCGGCTAAGTTTGTTGGAGCCATGGTTTTTTAGAAAAGTGAACTTTTTACAGTGTTTTAATAGTCCAACATATTCCTCACATCCTTTTCTTGTAGAAGGCTTTTCTAATAGTCTGGTTTTGTTTAAATGATTCCCTGCCTGACTTTATATTTCCACCAGGTGTTATTAAAAAAAAAACGGATATCATAGAGTATGAGGCAGAGAAGGGTAGGTAACGTATGGTTTTGGATATATTTCATTTAAAGTTAAGGACCTGTTGCGGCTAGACCAAACGGTAAATTCCGACAAGCCCTCTGACATTTGGAAATGCAATATGTTTTTATTTCTGTTATTCTTCTGCAAGTGGAATTTGAAAATATAATGTTTGCTGAAGTCCAATTTGATAAAAAATTGCTTTGTTAATCCTGGTTATTATCTCATCCATCTGAGGAATCGTCTTATTATGAAATGTACTATTGTGTCAAGTTCAAGGAAATCAGTACGTACTATAGGTACTCCATCTGGTTTGTTAATCTATCTATCTATCTATCTATCTATCTATCTATCTA
>BLXT01005442.1:107640-119390 GCA_019648995.1 Plakobranchus ocellatus
CTCTCTCTCTCTCTCTCTCTCTCTCTCTCACTCTCTCTCCTCTTGAACCTCCTTCCATTTCTGCCTGACCGTATGGCATATTTAAAGGCCTATATTTTTACATCGTCGCTACAAAAAGCTATACATATAAAAATGCTGGCTTTATTAACACTTCGAGTGTCCTCTAATTTGATCACCATGCTAGAAATGCATCCCTTATGCACGTATTAAAACCTTGAGTGATGTTACACGCCTCCCGTGCAACGAGACAATAACGATGGTTGGAAATTATGTTGATCTCTGACATTTGTGTTTGGCGAAGTAGAAAGGGCACACAGCGCAAAGAGGCGCATGAATTTTTTATTGTTCTGTTTTAACTAATTGACGCTTAAGGTTAATACTTACGACTAAACGCCTATTTTTTTATTATTTCCTTCCCCCTGTAGCACTTATTAAGTATGCAAGGTTTTAGCTTTGCTTGAACTCAGAAAAATACAATATACCTTAGGTTATTGATGGTATCACACAGCTTTTGGCATCTATTGGGCTGCTGGTACAAGAGGCAGATGTCGACTATGTTGTGATGAGAGTCTTCATTTTTTTTTTGTTTTGTTTTCAATGAAAGCAAGCTGGATGAACCTAACTATAATGTTGAGTGTGGCCAGACAAAAGCCTTGGAATAATATATATTATCCTGCCATTCTATGATAGCTTATAGCGCTGAGGTTCTCGCAAGAAAAAGAAAAAAAATATCATAGTTCACAATTCTAATTTTACACAGCCTATAAGTTAAGCTGAGCATCATTTCGATAATCTAAACATTTTGATGACCTTAGAGCCGCAGAGCTCAGTAACTTTATGTTGATTTACTGGCGAAACAATTCCCTTTCAGATTTTAAGAAGATTAGCACAAACGCTACTTCGTGACTGGTAAGGCAGAATAAGATTTATTAAAAAGTCACAAAAGTCTAATGAAATTGTTTTGACATATGACATATTTCACAAGAAAGGACTCAAATCTGACCTTAATTTCTTTAACCTTATTCATGCATACCAGTGCTGTTTTTAGGCGTGTTTATTATGCCAATGTTTTTAGATGAGTGAAAAGAAGCCGCTGTAGAAGTTTCTTGGTCATACTTCAAGTTCTTTTTTTTATTTTTATTTTTAATTTTTTGCCTCTATCGAAACTGAAAGTTACAAATTGTGTTTACTGGGTTTAGACCTATCCTGAAAATAAAAATGAATCTAATTAAATTAATTTTTATAAATTTTCTACATTTTTTACGATCAAAATGAGTGTTTAAAGTGAATTAGTCAATTTTTTTTTTTAAATACTGTTTTTCGTGATTTAAATATTTGCTCTGGAAACATAGGAATTTATTTCATCTGTCCCGGTAACTTAAGTGGAATTTAGACCATTAGATCTAATTATATAGAATATAAAATCTATTTACCCAGGATTGATTACTTTTAGGATCACAAAGTTAAACTTTTTCTTCAATATTAAGAGTATTTACACTTTGAAAATAATGATATACTGTGATCAGTACAGAATTTGGAGCTGTGATATGGTATATATCTTTTATTATTTGATTGCTAGTCTCTTCAGGTGATATTAGGCCTAGCTTTCGCTTTTCTCAGTCTTTCTCACTTAAAGCCTCAGAGGAAATTTTTATTTTAGACCAAATTGACATTTGATGAAGAAAATATTTTTCTTACTTATTTTCTGAAACTAACGATGGGATGGGTGAGGATGGTATAAATTGTATTTAACAGCATTCAAAGCCAATTTTTTTTTTAAAATATGAACGTTTTTCCTAAACGTAGAATAGTTTCTAGCTTTGCCTACACTATGTTTCATGCATATTTGCTCAGATTTAGCACATAGGAATATAGATTCCATAAGTCTAGCTTGATAAATGTAGAAAAACACTGTTTGTTGTCTTTGGTTCCCACTAACATAACACCATAAGTATTGATGTTCAATAGTTGCCTTAAATCATGCTTAGCATTGTTATAAAATTCCTGTTCTTCTTCTGTTCTTGGTTTACTATTTTTTCAGTTACACCACCACAAATTTTCAAAAAATAATATAGGAGGCAAATTATATTTAAAGTGGCACAATTCATATTTCATGCACTTTTTTTAATTTGGGTTTGGAAAAGATTTTGTTTTTTTTTATCCCTGTATTCTGTTCGATAGTTTTAAAAACTTTGAATTTAATTGCAGAAAGCTTATGTGATGTTTGTTGTCAATATTTTCATTCTTTTTCTCTCAAAAACCATTTCCAGACAATAGTATTGAAGGCATTGCTGACCAAATCTTAAAATTTCAAGAAAACAATTTTGAAAATTTTTAATGAATTTTAAACCTAATTTCTGAACCTATTAAGACCTTGGTGCTCATTTTTATAGCAAAATTATGGTCTCTGAAGCCAGACCTTTAATATGATATATAAAATGATATCAAAGCTACTATATAATTTTATTTTGACTCAGATGTTCAAATCATAGGCCAAGTTTGTGAAATCTGCAATATGAAAAAAGATGTAAGTTTTTTTTCCCTGGCTATGAAAGCAGAATTCATACAAATTTGGTAACTAAATAAAACTAAGACTGTGTTTCACGTACTTAGTTCATTTGGTGTACTTCAAACTCTTGGATTTGCAATCAGTTTTTAGGCATTAAAGCATTATTTGTGTTTTGCTTACTAGATTTGATCACAAGTTGGTAAAAACAGCTCAGTGCTCTAAGGCATGTTACGGTTTGCAGTCATTTATAATGCTGAAGACTGTCTTTCCTTTACCTGTTTATTTGAATGGATGAGCTTATTTGCTGCTCACAACCTATGTCGTTTCGTTATGTGTTGGTGAGTTTAAGTCAACAGGGCTTTCTGGGTTAGTAGTTGTATATCGCTACTCAGAGAATTTTCAATATTATGCTTAAAAAACTTGCAACCTGTGAAGAATTCTGTTTTGAAGAACTTGATTATATTAAAAATGATTCATTGTTTCGTTTTTATTCATTTCAGAAAGTAATCCAATGAACTACGCTGTAAGTAGAACTCAGCAGATAGGTAGAATTTTATTTGAAGGTTGTTATCTCTACAGACAGACGATCAGCGATGGTAAGCCCACAAGTCTATCGATTCTCTTTAGCATACAGACCAATCTTCGAAGTGGCGTGTCCTGTACTCTGCGTCGTGGGAATCATCAGTAACTGTCTCAATATCCTGATTTTCTCAAAAAAGAAGATGAAATCACCAATAAATGTACTGTTGTGTTGGCTTGCTGCTGCTGATGGGCTGACGATGATAAGTGTTTTAACACATAACATTCAGTATCGACGTCTTAACAAGTATTATGGAGGATCGCTCAGCACCATACAAATTGTATTAGTCTGTGTTAATTCCTCGGTCCTCTTTCACAGCATTGCTATGTGGTTGGCTGTAGCGTTGGCTTTGTTTAGAAGCTTAATTGTATTCTTCCCATTCCGCGCTGGCAGATTATGCACCGTTAAGAAAGTTCACATTACATCTGTAACTATATCCATCCTAATGAGTGCAGTCGCTATCCCTAATATGTACGTGAACACGATCCAAAGCTACAGCTTCACAATAGACAACACAACGATGAACTGGTATTTTATTAACTTAAGAAGTGATAGTTTGTTTAACCTTAACATTGTTTTGCATTCCGTAGCGTGTAAACTTCTTCCGTGTGTTCTGCTGCTGGTCCTGAATGGTGTACTCATCCAGGGTATGAGACAGGCCAAACGTAGACACCTGCAGCTCACTGGCGGCACATCCAATCAGAGCGCCCACTCCAACAGGACTGACAATAAGAGCGGCTCCACCGGTATGTTGGTAGCAGTCGTCACGCTCTCTATTATCACGGAAACGCCTCAGGCCGTCATGATGTTTTGGTCCAGGTTTGATCAGGAAGTGAAAACCTTATACACTCTCCAAGGAGATCCTTTTGTTACCCTCACTATTATCAATAGTAGCATTAATTTTTTACTCTATTGCACTATGAGCAGCACATTTAGAAAGGCCGTTATAAACATAATGAGGAGCTCAGTTAACCCAAGACTATGGTTTGCTTGAAAATTTTGAAAGGTGAAACATGGTCATTATGTATTTGTGTGAAGATCAGCCAGTGCTTTGTTGCAGTGATTTCTCTGTAGGTGACGCATCAAGTGAGACACAACTCCTCGGTATCATCTTACACTACCGTCCGGAAGATGACTAGTTAGACCTGGAACACGTGTATAAGTTCATTGTGATTGTATAACTGTATTAGCATAAGAAAGCTACGGAAATGGGGAAGAAAATGGCATTTCCAAGTGCTGCAAACTCTCTATACTTCAATTTTATTTTTTGTTTTGTAATCAGTCATATATGACTTTAATTCATAATTGTAATCATGGAATTTTGTTTAAAATTTACAGCAATTAATTTTTTAAAATAATAAGGTAATTATAAAAATATACTAGTCTACTCTCAGAATGAATAAACCACTTTGCTTTAGAAGAAAACAAAGAAAAGGATTGCATTCATTTTGGAGAGCTATCCTGTAGAAATAATCAACTCTTTTACCTTTAGAGATACTAGCCAAACCCATTGCTGATTTTTATTATTTCACTTAAAGAAAACAGGGAGAAATGGAAGAAGGATGGAGAAAAGAGAAAGAAATATGTCCATATAAATAGACAAACAAACAGATGGACAGATTGACACTGAGTTTTCCATGATTCTCTTCATTCTTGTAATATTAATACACGAATGAAGACATTCATGGAAAACCCAGCAGTAGAACATAGAAGGCGCCCTGAGGGTCGCCTTATCTGTTATATTAACCATAACATTTTATGTATCCGATCATTGATTCTTTTAAGCGCTAACACGTAATGAGTTTAATGTATTTTTATGGGTTTTCTTTTTTTTTTTTTTGTCTTCAATGGACCATGATCATTGATAATCCATGTTAATTTCTTTTTTATGCGCCTGAAAGGTGAAATTTTTGTTATTTACTAGAGTGTCTCATGAAGCTCAATAATCCTGTTCAGCTTGAATGAATTTTTATGTGAGCGTGTTAACTTGCAGGGTAAGGCTGGCTGCACACTAGAATTCAGTTTCAAAGAGAGAGTCATTAAAGTTTCGATGCGTCAGACAAGTAATGGATTGCATACATTTTGATTGCTGTATCCCTGCGAGAATTTTTAATTATCGGTCTGTAATGTATCGCCATCTGATAGTTTTCATAATTAATTTTGATATCTTTTGTCTTTTCTGTCTCCCGACTGTGATTAATGGGGTATAATATAGAGTATCTAAAAATCTGTACTCCCGTGCATAAGCCTGATACAACCCACAGACATATTGAATTGAGAATACATTTGTTGAACCACCTAAAATATGACCATGATAAAGTAGACTACATACTATTAGTACGCATAATATAAACAGTTTAATGAATTACGTCAAAATTGGCATAAACAGTAGTGATTTGGCATATCAGGTTCATGCACTGAGGATTTGCTAAATAAGTGAAGGACTTTTTGGTATATTTTATAAACTTAACGTACAAAAGGGTTTCTCCGACGCGTGGACTAGTCGAAAGTCGTATCCACAATTATACGCCTCTTGAGCAACGAGACAATAACAGCACTTGGCAATAATGTGAATCTCATGACATTTGTGTTTGGTGAAGTGAACAGGGCACAGACCGCAAAGAGACGCGTGAATTTTTGTTTATTATTATTCTCTTTCAACCAACTGACGCGAAGCAGATGTTAAGTATATGAGGTTTTAGTTCTGTTTCAGCCCAGAAAAACACAATTTACTTTTGTGTTATTTATTAATACATACGCTGCTTTTGCTGATACTGAGTGTTTATCATCCATTGATCTGCTGGTACAAGAGGCGGATATTGACTGTGTGGTGGTGAGAGTTTCATAATGTTCATTGTGTGGTTAGACAATTGCTTTGGGATAATACATATCATGGCATTTTATGGCTTCTAACAGGAATTATCACAGAAAATATAAGCTTTGTCAATGTTCATCATTCTAATACGTGGTACATAACCCACTTCAGGTTACTGGTTACGCCGAGCATCATTTTGATACTCTAAAGATTTTGATGATCATCGACGCACGGAGCTAAATGACTTAATACTTTTGTACCGGAGAAGCAACATCTCTTAGGATTACAGGGAGACTACCTCTTGACTGGTAAGGCATAATTAGATTGTTTTGAAAGTCTCACAAGCATGCTGAACATTATTTGATTAATGTAAAATACGTCAATTCTTTCCCTGCCAACAAAAGAGTTGTCATTTAATCGCAGTCAAGAAAAAAAAAGGCCTTTCACGTGGCTAGTTCATTTGTTTTACTTTATTCTCTAAGATTTACGCTTTTTTAGAAACATTAAAGCATTATTTGTGTTTTGCGTGCTACATTTGACGCAAGGTGGAAGAAACTTGCTTAATGCTTTATATAAGGCATGATTAGGTTTGCCTTCATTTATTTGTTTGAAGAATGTCTTTTCTTTACATGTCGACGTATTTGTTTTTTACAAACTAATACCGAACCTAGGTGTAAGACTCCGACATGCGCCATTTTCCAAATTTTTCAGGAGAGAGAAAAAACTGTTTAATTTCCATATTTATGCGTATTTTGGACTCTACTTTAGATATAACTTTGAACATATACGTCTGTAAACCCGCAGGTTTATTTTATCTTTTAATTACGAACCCTTGCGAAGAAATTAGCAAATGTGTTCATATAGGGGTTTTAGCTTCTAACTATGTTTGGTGCAACACACAGACAAGTGCATTTGTCGTAATTTACTATCAGTTTATCCAATGCGGATTCCTCTATGTGCTTGTGTCGTTTTCTTTCACCGACATTTCAGACAAGCTCAATAATAAATATGTGTACAGAGTGTAGAGTGGCAGATTTTTACATAATTAGGCCAAGCTGACTTTATTGAGTTTAATCAAATGGAAGACACCTGTAAAATTTTCAAGTTGTTCGCGATCTTCATGATAAGGGTTACACAAGTTAACCACGACTTTTTATCATGCACTTAATTGTTTATGTGTTTATTTTATAAAAAAAATGACGGCTGTCATCTTAAGAAAAAGTTCTAAGTAGTTATTTTTCAATCCAAACCACAAAACATGACCTTATTTGTGCAACTTAAAAAGGAATGCAAAATAAAAAGACAAAACTTAGTTCATATTATACGAAAATACTTATATGTGAATACATTAAGCTTTTAATTGAATCAGAACCATCATGTCAAACTGATAAAATGAAGAGAAGTTTTAACATCATTAAATTGAAGGATTTCAACTTAATCCTGGTAGAAAAAGGAAGTAGTCAAAGTTATGCTTTCTTTGCTTAGTTATGCAACAAAAAAAACCGTCATAGGTACGACGCTTTCGCCGCTAAAGAATAAAATAAGGAAGAAAAATAAAGCTCTATAAGAGAGCCGGTATTAATACTAATGGCATGCTTCTTTAAACATAATACTTCTAATAAAAAAATAAGATATGGAGACTGACACAAACTAAGGAGGTCTGTCTTTTTGTCTTGCGGAATGCCAGGTGTATTGGAAACTTTCACCAATGTGATTGCAGTTTGAGGTTTATCTAGGGACCTTCAGTTTCGCCTATACACATCCATCCTTCTGGAAACACCACCATAGGCTGTTGCAAGAAAGATTGCATGGGGTTCTGTCTTCCTCCGTTACGAAAAGCTGCCTGGTTCAGCTCCACATAATTTTCTGCCTATCATCATCAATTGCCAAGTTCGTTACGTTGTTTGACATTGACTTAAAATCAACAAAGTCTTTTGCTGTCATTTCCTTGACCTTGTATAGCTGTTTAGAAACTCTGGCTGCTCTCACTGCTGTGTACCATTGATCGGATGTATAAAGTTCTAGACGTCTTGTATCCCTTTTTCTGTTGCATGAATGGAGTAAAGTTCTCAGTTTCTGTGTGCCCTGTCTCTAAAAATGTATGTGTTATCTTGGATAGACTGAGATGTTTTCTAGCCAACCACAAAGCAAAGGCTACATATCGATTGCGGTTCTGACCGCCACAATTATTAGAGAACATATGAATTTCTTTCACAGACTGTAAAGACCTCTCTTTCATGTAATCAAAGAGACATGTGGCGACTTCATTTGGGTCCCTCCGACCTTCACTCTCAGGCCACATGTAGCACAAACCATCATCGTTTTTGTAGTCGTATATAGTAAAGATAATTCGTCAGTGTTTTCGCAAACTGGCGAATGAGCAAATTTGCAACTTTTCAGGAGAGCTGTTTAAAGATTTTCCGTTTTTTATTTGGCAGAAACAATGCCTTTTTTTGCCTCAAACTTGATGGAATTACATTTGAAGTGTTGTTTTATATCAAAGTTTATGGTCATGCAGTTGTTTTTATGTTATTCCTTTCATTTCTCTAGAAAATGCTCATTCGCCAGTATGCGAAAAACTAAAATGTAAGAATGTCGGATAATACATACATTCGCCACTTGTTCGTCACTTTGCTAAATAATACTTTATATATATACATTTGACACAAACATGGATACTGGTACTTTCATTCTCAATAACTCAACTAGTAAAATGTTAAATACTCACGACGAAGCAAGATAATGATTATTCAGTTCAACTTTATTTATTACAAATAACAAGAAAACCACACTAACTGATATAAGTACATGTATATTAACAGAAACCTTGATTGCTTGACAGTTCGTCAATGTTCAAAATTAAAAACAAATGCAAAGATTTTGAACTTTAAAAAGGAGAAAACAAATAAAATCTGGTCAATCATGGGATTGCCCATCCCCCAAATGATTCTTAATTTGAACAAATTAGATGAATAACTTTGCTTAAGTGGCAACTTTTGTATAGAATATGGCGATATTCATCATCATTAATACTTGTGAAACCAAAAATGAGAGGAAAACAGAACATAATTTGCAAAAACTAGAGCTCCGAGTTACCAATGCAGTTCGTTGTTAGTTTGTCAATTATTTGAAATATAAAAAATGAGACAATTTTTTTTGTTAATTAGTGCTAAAAGCAAATAAACACTGGTCACTTGTGGGGAAAATACCTATCCCCAAAATGATTACTGTCTTGGTTTATTTGACGCAGCCACTATTGTGCATAAGGCTGTGTATAAAACAGGGTTTGTTGATCTTCAACTTTATTATGCAAACAAATAGTGTAAGAGAAGTTTATATTTTTAACAATACTACGAGGCTACGTATATTGCAAAATGTTCATTGTTTGAGAGTTTGGTCAATAGGATTGTTTAACAAATAAGAAGATATTCACAAATTGATATTTACTTGGGTAATTTGAGAAAATTACTTCTGTGTATGAGGCAGATTTGAATAGAACATGATTTGATCTTGCTGATAGACCACAGGTTTTGGTCTAGAACACAGTGCAATGAGGTCATTGTACTTTGGAAGAGAAAGTTTAGGAACTGATGCATAGGCATTTTGGGGTCTAGGCAGTGTTTTGCTCTTGTGCTTGTGTTTTTGTCTTTTTGGAGGTTTACTGACCACAGAAAATTCTTCCATATGAGAATGCTTAAAGAGCATATCACATTCTCCTTTTCTCTTTTCAAGAGCAACTGACTTGACCTTGGTCCACACAAGACTGCTACCATCAAGTGCATCTCTCCACGCATGCAAACCAATGTCTTGTCCATAGCGCTTCCAATCAATGACATCAACAGTGTTGATTTCATAAACTGTATATTGTTTTTTTCCAGTTGCTCTTGCCGTTTGAATGAGTGTGGCCAATTGAGAAGGGACCATAATTTCTGGTTGTTTGCTGACCTTCCGTTCGATGACCGAATGCATGCAACCACCCTCGTTTTGTCCATGGTTTGTTTCAAAATAGTTCACCGTTACTTTTTTCAGGTTTTTTGCATGTTCTAGCGAATATAGGATCATGCTGGGCAAAACAGAATTTTTGTTTTGCCCTACGCACCCTTCGCAGAACAAGATAACCTCTTCAGTTCCGTCTAAGTCCTTCTCCTGAAGAAACTTGTAAATGCATGTTGAGATTTCATTTGCTCCCCTTCGTGCAATACCCTCATGCCATAGGAAACATCTACCTTCCTGTGACTGCAGATCAAATATGGTGAAATTATAGTTTGCAAGTCTTCTTTTGTAGAAAATACTGGAATGATGACTCTTGGGTGTATAGATGACTTGCTGCAGGTCAAACACTGCTGCACAAATCTTAGGGTTTTCAGATGCCATCTTTTTTGCTTCTTCCTTTACTTGCCTCACTTTCACTTTTTCATCCACGTGTTTTTGGTACATTGTCAAGAAGGATTCATCTGTGGGATTTTCTTTCATCTTTCTCAGACAAATGCCACATGCATCTTTCTTCAAAGCAAAAAATTTGAGTCCCAGGGATTTGAAGATGTTGTTGTATAAAGATCTTGATGCAGGTTTTTTCTTGTTAGCAGCCATTTCTGAGACATACATATTGTACATTGTCGTCAGATTCAACTCAGGAGCCAGGAATTCATTTTTGGTGTTGGTCCGGCAATAATGTGACTCCTTTCGCGGAAATTTGTTGATGTGATCTAGAATAGACTGTCTTTTTTCTTCATCTTCGACTTTTTCTGCTTCTCTTCTCCCACCTCTGCCCTCCATGGCAATCTGTCCGTCTCTTTGCCTCTTCTTAAGTTCTGTCCTAATTTGTCTCTCTGTTACACCTAAGGTGCTTAAAAACATGTGTCGGCAGACTTGTTTGCGCTGTTCATGAATCGGTAACGTGTAAATCATTGTTTAGTTCTTTCGACTGCCTTCTTTTTTCTTTGTTGTTTCTTTACTGTCAACATAACTGGCAAGAAAGTTTCGTTGGTACTTAACTGGCCTGACCTGAAAAAACCCACATTGATTTCTATCCTGTCTTGCTCAGTAAGCTCATGACAATAGAACTCTCTGTCCCTGCAGCGTGAACTTTTGCACCTCACTCCGACACTTTTCCTTGGCATCTTTTTGCCAGACTCTGTTGTATACTCACATCCTTTATTGCGCCTCTCTTTTCTTATTTCCCTTTCGGTTTTGGGCCTTTTCCTTTTCCTTGGTGTGCCTGATTCAGATACGTTTTCTCGTGGTTCACCTTCAACAGGAAAAGCAGATGGATGTCTGGAATCTTCCGTTTTCATTTCTTTATTTTCTTCTGGTCTCATCTCATCTGTAATCTTGTTTTCATCAACCGGCGAGTCATTGGTATCAAACGCAGAATCATTAGAATCTTCCTTGTAATTTGGCAAAAAGTCTGGATCTTTTGAAGTGTCATCCAAAAAACTGGTTTCGTCCATAAAGTCAAACTGCGTTGCTTCATCATCAATCTCCAAACTGGAATCCTGATTCAGGAGATGTGCAAAGCTTTTGTTGTTGTGACAACTAGTATGCTTACTGCAAGGACTGTCATTGACAAAATGATCGTAACATAAAAATGATAGACATGAGCAGCAAGCACCAAAGACCTCATCACAACATTGGTAATGAGTACAGTATGAAACTGAATGAGAGCAAGTTTTATCGCACACAATTGTCAGTTCATGATACACTCTTTCGGCTTGTTGGGGGCTTCTGTGCTGTACTTCTCAGGCTCATCAACTTCTGAAGGAGGGTTTTGGTAGCAACCATTGCGCTGACAAGTCTAAGTGATGACTGGATAACAGACAAGGGCAAGTCATCTTCATCTGCTTTCT